>NW_006499883.1:3025466-3040892 GCF_000471905.2 Amborella trichopoda | reverse complement strand
TCGTACTTCGTCCGTACCGTCGTACGTACGAAGGTACGGAAGTTAGTTTAACTTAACGTTAACTTAACTTACTTACCTCTTACTCTCTAGTAGTACTCTCTCTCTCTCTCTCTCTCTCTCTCTCTCTCTCTCTCTCTCTCTCTCTCTCGATTCTGTAATTTATCTCTGTACTGATTCTGTAATTTATCTCTCGACTGATTCTGTAATTTCTCGCTCCTAATTCTGTAGTTTCTCTCTCTTGATTCTGTAATTCTCCCTCCTGATTCTGTAATCTCTCTCTGTCTGCTGATTCTGTTCTCTTTCTCAATTCTGAGATATTTATGCTGCCCGTGTTTCCTTGGCGGGAGTATCATACACCATGGGTTTACGGTACATCATACACCACTGATGTATATCTGTGGAAATTAACAGTACGGTCCCATTCCGTCAATGGGGAAGAAGAGAACTACAATTAATTCTGCCTTAAAATGCAAGCTGATGTCCTCTAATTCCATGTTTTTGTCCAAAAGGATTTTATACTACTGCAGGAGTATAGTGTCCATTCTCCTTTGGGTAGATACTACGAGTAATTTTAGCACCCTAAATTTTTCGGATGTAAACTCCTCTGCCCATAAACTAACTTGAATAAAAAAAGAAAAAACAATTCTCTAAAATCGTTTAGGACCTCTATGTGGTTCCCAAAATTTCTTATTGAAAAAAATCGTCGTAAATATGTCTTCTGATTGAGGGATAGATGCACAGGTCCGTCAGGAGCATAGTGTACATGCTCTTCACTTTTTATTTCCATCAATGTCTCGGTCTCTCAAGTGGCATATATTTAAGGTATTTAATGAGATCATTTTTTTTTAATATAAGGTGGTCACAATTACTTACAACCATTCGATGTGAAGTTTGGAAGTTTGAATGTGTCATAAAACTCGAAAAAAAAAATTTTGAAGTTTGACCTCGGTCAATGGAATAATTGCAGCCACGCAATTTCACATTCAATGGTCAAGATTAATGTCCCACCATTTATCAAAAGGGTAAATGGTCTCATTCTATAATTTCCCTATATTTAAAGCCATTTAGCTAATTTTCGAACCATAGACATTCGAAAATTGGAAAGCCCAGGCCCTCTTATGATATTCTTATTTTATTTTGTTATTTAAAAGGAGCATTTGATGTGCTTCCCTTCTTAAAAGTTTCTACACATAGGACCCCGAGCTAAATTTTTTCATACGAAAATCTGTTGGTATTGTTCTTTGCATTTAAACCAACCCCCCTCCTATAAAGTTTCTAGGCAATCTAGGACAAAAATGTCATCAAGTTAGTTCAGTACTTGAATTGTCAAACTGAAGTTTTTACTTTAGGTTAGTTCAACATAGGGGTGGCAAGAGGTTAGGTTCGGTCTGGGTTTGGGTCTGGCTGGATTTGAACCTGAAGTTATCGGACCCTGACCTAAAAATATATTGTAGAACCTAGACCTGAACTCAAAACTGACCAAACCCGACCCAAAAATGAAATTATCTCTATAATCATCATTATCATATATTTTTTTCAATTAATTGAGGTAAATTCTCTATATATTTAAATATATTTTATAAATTAGACTTAAAAATATAATGTGGGACTCTGATCAGGACCCAAAGAGTGTTCAGGTCCAAGATTTGGACCCAGGCTCGGCCTGCCCGATCAAATTTTTTACCCATACCCAAACCTCATTTGGGTATAACTATCAGGTCATGGTCTATTGCCATCCTTAGTTCAACACTTGAGTGTCAAATGGATTGTGGATCATTTTTTTCTTTTTATAGGAGTTTGGCTCGGCACACCAAGCACCAAGCTGACTTGAGGGTATTTTTATCTAATGTTAGCTAAAACTTTCATGGGACTATATACCATGAGGCGATTTACCTTTGATATGAGGTAGTCACAATTACTTACAACCATCCGATGTAAAATTTGATAGCTTAGATGTCACAAAGTTTGAAAAATTTCTTTAAATTCGAGCTTGATCAATGGAATAATTGCAGCCTTTCAATTTTACATCCAATGGTCAAGATTAATGTAACCACCTTTTACCAAAGGCAAATGCTTTCATTCTATGCTTTCCCAACTTCCATTTGGGTGGTAGATGTCAGTGGGGGGTAGATGCACAAAAAAAAAGTGGGTGGTTTATAGGATCTTTCAAGTAGGGGGTATAATTTTCTCTTTTTCTAACGCATGGTCTGAAGTTGTTAAATTGCTTAGTGCAGAGTGGACAATTCAGGTCTCTATATACTAGATTATTATTAAGAGCAGTGTAACAATAGTCAATGTCATGTCATATTTTTAGGGTGAAATAGAAGGAAAAATGGCACTTCCCTGCTCTCCCTCTCCTTCTCCCTATCTTTCCTCTCCTTTTCATGTCCCTTCTCTTGCTTCCTTGACCTTTCTGTTTCATTGATCCTTCTTGTGCTATGTTTTGTGCTGTTATGGGGAAGTTGGGCATGAATCCTAATAGGTCTCTTTCTTATCCGGATTCTTGTGGAGACCGTGGTGGCTCCGGATGGTCGGTGGCCTTAATGGCTCATGGAATTCTTCCCATGCGTTTAGAGGCTGTTTTGATTTGCCTTCTAAGGGCAAGAATAATCTATTTCGTGAGTATTCCAAGGCTTGTAACTCGTCTAGCAACCGGAGGGAAATCTGTTTTGGTCCTAAAGCTTTGCCTCCCCTTAAAGTTGCTCCTGTTTTGTGGAACTCAAATCGTGCTACTGATATCTTGGTGCTTGTAGCTCCCCCCAAAGCCAGCGAGAGCTAGGCTTGCCAGCTTCAAAGGCCCTAGAATGTTCCTTTTCTCCCCAGTGGATAATCTTAATATGTTGCAAGCTTAGGCTATTGGGACCTGGGGTGACCCTTTTACATGTCGATCCATTCGCAACCATCGAACATTGGTCATTTTTAATAGACTGAAGGTGGCTAATAAAGTTATGAAACAACACTTCTAGAGGACTAAAGAAGTGTTGATGATTGTGGAGTGTTGGATGACTGAAGCCAAATCTTCCTTGGTTTGTTTGCTTGTTGTTTGGGTGACGGTGTTGGGTATTCCTATCCAGGCTTGGACTAGGGATGTATTCAACCTAGTTGTAGGAAGATGTGGCAAACTACTTGACATCGATTGGTTCATTACGACTGGTCCTGTTTTGGGCACTTTGAGAATGAAATTTCAGTCGTTGTCGGGTCAACCACTGCCGTCTGAACTTTTACTTAATATTGCTGATGATTATTTCGGTTTGTTTATCTCGATGGAATCCCTTAATCCCTATGTTCCCTACAAGTCTCATATTTCGTCGGAATCCTCTAATTCTTCGATTAATTTCGGTCGTTATCCGTCCATCGGAAAACAGTGATTAATGGAAGGTGGTTTTTAGGACGAGGAGGGCTCTCATTCCTCGAAGCACACTCTGTCTCAAAAGCGATATTCTAAGCAGGAATGCGAGCTGAAGAAGGTTGGCCATGCCCCTGCCATGGCTGGCGGCATCAAGGTGGAGCATTTATTGCATGGTTTGAATTCAAATTCAAAATCAAATTGTTCTTTGCCTAGGTTAGGCGGTCCTTTGGGACCATGCATGACCCGGTTTTTTTTTTGTAATCCACTTTCTCGAAAGTTGAACCTTCAAAAAAGCATTATGGCCCAACCTTAAATAGGCCCTTCTCCTCTAGTGCGTCGGATGTATCAGGACTAAAGTTAGCAAGTCAGGGACTTTCAATAAATCGGCTTATCTTAAATCAGAAAAAAAATCATTTTTATTTTAAAAAGTTGGATGAAAAAATTGGATAAAAAATACGGATCGACAAAAATATTTCATGTAAAGATATCACCAATATACTGGACTAGGTTTAAAAAATCAAAGTAAAAAAATTGGATAAGTTAAAATGTTCGAAATTTTGAAATTCTAAAAAATAAAAATTACCTCAAAACCATCAATAACTAATCCATTTACTAGACTAATATAATTAAGTCAATTAATTTAGATGACTCATGACTCTCATCCAGTCATCCAATATTCAATACAAAATTAATTAGAAATATTCAAAATTAAATATAAGAGAGGTGTCATCATGTTCTACCACTTCAGAAACTTCTTCCAGCAATGAATCAAGTTGTTTTAGATTAATTACATTACAATCTCGAATTTCATTTTTACGCGATGCAGGCATCATCTAGTTCATTCGTATGTAAACCAAGTCGGTTAATATAGTTGGTATCAATCTATTCCTTTTTTTTGTTTGAGTCGCCTCAAAAGTGTTCCAATTTCTTTCGTACGTTGATGAGCTGCATGGTTGGCTCAAAATTCGAATGGCAACCATTTGAACCATTGGAATGATTTCTCTACGTACTTCCCACCAAAGTCCTACATAATAAGAAATTTTTAGCCACATACTCAAGATACAATTAAAAGTAAGATCAAATTTATTTTTTTAAAATACAAAAAATAAATAATACAAGAAGATACAAAAAATTGATAATCAAGAAGATAAGGATGAGCTGTTAACAATAATCCCAATGCAACACCATCAAATATATTGAATCCCACGTATGGTACTTCAACAACTTTGAAAAGAATACAATTTTCTGTTCTGCCTGGATCATTGAATTTGAAATCAAGGTAAAATCAGCCTTCACTTCAAGATTATCAAGTTTAAAACCCACTATACATTAAAGTTGTATTAAGAAATGAGGCAGCGGCATGAATGGGGTGAATTATATTTTCATTTCATCTCTTTTCGAATATCTTTACCAATTCGAGATAGCTAGATTCATTGTCATTACAATTTATTTTTAGTGCTCTCTTTGCCCTTTCCATTGCTTCATATAAATATCCCATGGTTGACCCCTCACTATCACCCAAACGAAACACCTTGAGGCGCTAATGTAGTGACTGCATCTGTCGCATCATTCCAAAATTTGGAGCTTTGAATTGTTTCTATGATTTTTGTACAATTTTACTCTTGTTATAATTCATAGCCCTCCACTCAAAGGATGCAACCATCACTCTCAAACCCTCTTCTGCTTGCAATACAGAATGAACCATCAAAAAGTTAGTGGCAAATCTAGTTTTATCATATTTTTTCAATTCTCTTCCATTAGTGTGTTTCTCATTGAATCTAAAACAATAGTATGCCGATACATAAAATCCACTATTAGCTTAATATCTTTAATGACATTTCGTACCCAAATAAATTTTTTATCGATGTCTTCTAGAATCAAATTTAACCTATAGGTAACGCACCACATTTTATGAATATGAGAGAATTTCGATTCTATTAGATCACCAGCAAGTACATAATTTGATCCATTGTCAGACACAAGAGTAACAATATTTTGTTGCCTTAACTCCTCAATGACTTGGACAAGAATCTTTTCAAAAAATAATCAAGTTATGCTATGCTCAGATACCTGAAATGCATTTATAAAAACTGATCCCTTTGGACAAGATGCAACTACATTGAGGAATGACTGGTATTTTATAACTAACCAAAGATCTGACATCAAAGTACATCTTGATTGAACCCATGACTCTTTTATTGAAGCTACATATACATTGATATCTGTCTTAAATTCTTGTACCAATTTAGTACGAATAGATGAGTAACTTGGCAATGTATTGTAGGACCAAAATTGATACATGCATTTATCATATTGACAAATGATTGTGCATTGATAACATCAAATGCAATATTATTCATATTAAATGTACGAGCAACTTCTTTGTTAACAAAATCTTTACTTTTCTTATTCAACAATGACAGTAAAAAACTTTGTTGCAAATAGGAACTGGCAGTAGAGGTACCTAAGTTTATCGAACATTGATCAACATTTTGAAAATTTTGTTCTTCTTCTTTGGAGGCTTAGAAGACACTTTGTGTGTTGCAGAAATAGCCATATCTTGTACATCATCTGGTACTTGAGGACAAGCTTTTATATCATTCTATTGCTCTCTTGACAAGTGATATTTGAATCTTGTTATCCGGCAAAAAATCTTTCACCGCAAAAATTGCAATACAATTTATTTATGTCCTCTTTCTTCACAATAATCCCAAAATGGATCTTTTTGACCTAACTATTGTATCTTATTTCCTGTTTTTTAATAATAAAAAAGAATATATAAGTATACACACATTAGGCAATCATGCTCTTTATAAAAAATCAAATAATAAGTCCATGAGAAATACACCATATGAATTTCTTCATTAAATGTTATAACAAACATCACACCTACTTAGTACATACAAAAAAAAAAATACACCGATATAAATTTTTGCATTAAATAATTTAATAAAGATCACACTTACTTAAAAAAAAAACCAAAAAACGTATACCATATAAATTTTCACATTAAATACTTCAACAAATATCAAATCTACTTAAATGCATACCAAAAAAATACACCATATAACTTTTCTCATTAAATGCTGTAGCAAATTTCAACACACCCAAAAAAAGGCACAAATTTTTTTCTTATCATTAAATACTTTAACTATCGTTGAGTCACCTTATAACTATGGTTAATAATAAGGGTTTATACTTTATATACATGTTTTCATTAAAAACAGGGTATCGAGCAACTGGAGCTATGAGGAACTTCCATGGCTTCCAGTGCTTTAAGGGTATCTATAATGCGTCACTGTTGGGGATGGAGCAGTTGGGAAGACCTGCGTTTCCAAAGAATGAAATAGGGGAATGAAATTGTGTGTTTCCAGATAATGAAATGGAAGAATGAAATGGGAAGACATGTGTTTCCTCTGTAAGATACATAGAGGAATGAAATGGGGATTTTCTTTGAGAGAGATAAAATGAAATGGGGATTTTTTTGTTAGAGAGAGAAAATAAAAAAGGGGTTTTCTCTGTTAGTGAGAGAAAGTGAAATGTGGGTTTTCTCTATTAGAGAGAGAAAATGTAATGGGGGTTCTCTTTGTTAGAGATAGAAAATGAAATGGAGGTTTTCTCCGTTAGAGAGAGAAATAAAATGATGATACACAAATTGTTTTGAGGAACAAAAAGATTGTGGTTCAATAGGGTTTTTCTCTATAATTTGTAGGAGCAAGAAGATTGTGGTTCAATGGAGTTTTTCTCTGAAATTTGCAAGAGCAAGAAGATTGTGGTTCAATAGTTTTTTTTCTGTAATTTGCAAAATGCTACAATTACTCTGGGGTCTGGATTGCAAGAAGAATCCATTTAGGTTTGCTGATTTTTAAAAAAAAATTTCTTTAAGTTTTTGTATGCATTTAGGGATGCCCTAAATATTAAAGGTTTAATGTATATGCTTCCCATGAGAATATCTCATGATTCTTTGACATGGAAATTAATGCATCCATTGGCATGCTTGAACAAAGACGTTCATATATTTCTAAACAATCCAAATAGATTCTTCATCACAGAAATCTAATTTTTGCATCTGTATGGTTTTCTTTGCTTTGCATATATATGATTTTCTATACACAATAATTTCCTTTATACAATGATTTACAAGCAAACAATATTTCCTCTACAAAATAACTAATGAGCATTGAAATGTTTAAGTTAAAAAGAAAATGAAAACCATACCTTCAATTTTTAAATGCGGTTTTGATGAAAAAGAACATAATTTCTTAAGACAATAAACCCTAAGTCCTGACGATACACAAATATATTGGGGATAAAAATTTTCATTTTAGGATTTTTTGTTATGGAAATAATATTTTTTTTAGAAATTAGATATATCAGAAAAAAATTTGTTTCTCTTTAAAAAAAAAAATACAAGTAAAAATACGTTTTTTTGGACCCGTTTAATTCGTTCTAAAAAAAAAATGTGTTAACGTTATTATAAAAAAAACACGTTTTTTTTTTTTATGAACTTTTCAAAAAAAATGTTATTTTTAACGCTTTTAAAAAAATCAACGATTAACCGCAGCTTTGCTAACTATGGTCAAAACGACGTGTCCTTGGAAGAACCTTTCGGTAAAGACGCTGCTTTTGCTTGAACGTCTACTGTTCAAAATCGTACTGTGGTTGATCCTGATTGTACGGTAGTCGCTAGACTTGGTGACGATTTATCTCCCCCGATGGGTGGATGACTATGAAGATGTTGATAGTGTGGCTTTTCCTGATAATGAGGCGCCAGGTAGTGATATCTCTATTCTTGCTTGCAGAATTGAGTTGGATCCTGGGATGACTGTCTCTCTCCTACTCCCAGCCTAGATCCTATGGCCTACCTTTTAGTAAATGATGAGATGGATTTCGTTGAAAAGGAGCGAGATCTTCCTATCCTTTCGACGACGATGGTGCAGTTGCAATTGATACCTTTCCATTATCCTATTTCTTCTCCTCCTAACCCTGACCTTGGCCCTATCCTTCTGTTTTGGGACCTTTTGTCTTGATGTCCTCTTCATCTTCTTCTATTCAGAATCGTACGCTCTATCCACAGCTCTTCTATGGCATCCATGGTCACCATTATGAACATTTATGAGGAAATAGATGTCTAAACTTGTTAATGTTCTTGATGATGTCGTGGGGATGTCTCTGTCTCAGTGGGAGTTTAGCAAAGCTTGGGAATGCTTCATCATCCCAGACATCCCCTGTGCCCCTCTTGTTTTGGTCACAGAGTATTTGGACTCGTCGAATGAGGACCTCCCTCTGAATGCTCCTAATTGGTCTATTAAGGCCCACAAAAAGGCCTTGTACGGGAACGGGTGGCTGGTATGCTGAGTGGTATGAAGGTGAAGTTCAAGGGCGAGATTCACCTAGTAGAAGGAGTCTTCCCGGATGTGCCTGCACCACCGAACCTGAGGCCGAGGAGGAGGCGCTTGAGGCTGCAGAAGGAAGCCAAGGAGCTTGTTGCAGGCCTCTCGTGTAACCCCCTTGCTATTGGTGCCATAGTCACCACTAGGAGGGGCAGGGGCTTCCAGTTGCAATGTTTGTAATCTCCTGAAATGCATGGGGGTTGGGAAGGATGCGACAAAAAAGGACACTAACACGTTTGATCCTCCACTGCAAACCTAATGTGCTTGTTTTGCAGGAGATGAAGCTTCATTCTGTTGATGTTTTATTTTTTAGAACCTTCAGAGGCAGTGGTCCTTTAAACATTGCATTCTCTCCCTCCTCTAGTTTATCTGAAGGGCTTTTAACACTTTGGAACCCCTTTGTTTTTATTGGGCATGTTTTGGATTTGAACTTTAGTTGTATTTCTCTTATCTTATTAGGTTCTGCTCATTTAGTTTGATGCTTATCCAACGATTATGGGCCGAATGTGCCAGGTAAGAAAGAATAGTTCTTGAACTCTCTCTCTCTCTAGCCCTATTTCTAGGGTTGGGGTTATCTGGTGTGGGGTCAGGGACGTCAATATGGTCTGAGGAACACAATTAGTGTTTATTCCTTCGGTGATTTCTCCGACTATGGCCGTGTTTGACAGTTCTATTTCCAATCATGGCTTGCTGGATTCATGTGGTCAAACAATTCGACGTCTAACCCGAAAATATCAAAAGTTGGATCGTTTTTTGGTTTTTAATATCTGGGATGAGCTTTTTACCAAATCCATGGTTAGAGGCTTGCCTCAATTTGCCTCTAATCATGTGTCGATGGCTTTGGATACTAATGGCGTGTTTTCTAAATTTCCTCCCCCCCCCTCCCGCCAACCCCCCCCCCCTCCCTCCCCGCCGCCCCAATGTTGTGTATAGGTTATGGGCTTCTATTATGCCCCATTGCTGGTCAGGTTTTTTTTTGTCTAGTAAAATTAAGTTATAGAAAAATAACTTTAAGCATTAGGGCATAATCAAATTTGGTAGTGTTGTTGATAATATTAGTAAACTTGAACAAGAGATCTCATCCCTTAACTCCTTGGAACAACTTAATGAGGATCTATCCTAAGATCTAGTGGATGTCAAAATATCTAAAAGCAATGTCTTAATCTTTTTAGATTTGAGGAAATTTTTTGGTACCAAAGATCCAGGTCTAAATGGGTTAAAGAAAAAAATAATAATACTAAATATTTTCATGTATTATTGACTTGAGAAATAGATCGAGGTCCAAATAAGTTAAAAAAAATAATAATAATACCAAATATTTTCATATTATTATTAACTCGAGGAATAGATCGAACGACCTTTTTGGATTATCTATCCATAATGTTGACATGAATAATCCGTTGGCTGTTAGTGATGCCATTGTCAACCATTTTATTCCAGCTTTTTCGTATGAGCCTAGGCTCCCCTTTGACTTTGGGGACATGCCATTTAAGGCTCTCTTTTAGGCTTCTATCGTGAGTTTGGAATGTCACTTTTCCATTGACGAGATTTGAAAGGCAATTTTTTGATTGCTTTGGGATAAGGCCGTTGGTCATGATGGCAACTAATTTTATAATGATGGGATTGTTTGTCATGTATTTTTGTCTTTCTAATCCCTAAAAAGGGTTCAATTGCTTTTTTCATAGATATTCAGCCTATCTGTCTTCTCTCAAGCTTGGATAAGATTTAGCTAAGGTTGTAGCTAACGGAATTCGCTTGGTGATCAATGAAGTCGTCGATGGACCACAAACTGCTTTCATTAAAGATAGATATATTATGGACGGTATCTTGCTTGTTAAAGAGAGCATCCATAGCACTAATTTTTTGGGATTTAGTGGTTTGTTGTTAAAGATTGATTTCGATGTGGAAAATGGGACTAGTTTGAAAACATTATGGCTCTCATGGGCTTTGGTTCGAGATAGAGAAAGTGGATTTGAGGTTGTCTCTCGTCTGCTCATGTTTCAATCTTGATTAATAGAAAAGCTAACGGATACTTCTGTACCACTAGGGGCTTTATACATGGGGATCCTCTCTCCATTCATCTTTACCTTAGTGCTGAAAGCATTTATATGTTGCAGGGTTTGGTGGACTCTAACTGCATTAAGGGCTTGCCAGCTTGGCAAAATAGTTTGATAATTAGTCACCTGCAATATGCGAATGACACGCTGATCTTTTTAGAAGGATTTGATGATAATGTCCACAATATTTGGCTATTTTTTAAGCTTTATAAATTAATTTTTGGGGCTCTTATTAACATGGACAAGTCCAAACTTTTAGGTATTAATTAGTCCAACACGTCAATTTTTTGTTGGGCTTCTTGGCTTGAATGCAGGGTGGAGCAATTTCCCACCAAGTATCTAGGTATGCCCCTTCTTAATGGAAGTGCCCCAAGATCGCTTTGGGATCCTCTCATTCAGAGAGCTCAGACGAAATTGGACGATTGGAAGGCCCGATACATGTCATTTGTTGGCATGATGACTTTGATCAATGCTATTGTCTCTAATACCCCTATTTATTACTTATCTCTCTTTTAGGCACATGCGTCTATTATTGCCAAAATTGAAACTTTAATGAGAAATTTTTTTTGGAGTGGTTCCCAGAATAAAAAAAAGATGCATCTGATCAATTGGGATTCGGTATACTAACCAAAAGTGATGGGTGGCTTGGGTATCCAAAGACTCAAAGCAGTTAACGATTCTCTGCTAACTAAATGGTGGTGGAGGTTGTCCATACATGGAGACCAACTCTGGGCTAAGGTTATCTTTGGCAAATATGGATTGGATCCTGATGGTCCCTATGCAACGACAAGACTGATCTCTGGTCACCTTTCTAGGGTCTGGAAAGGTATCCAAGGCAATAGAATCCTCTTTTTGGCTTATTCCAGGTGGTTGGTTGGAGATGGTCGAAATACTAGATTCTTGCAAACTAAGCGACTGAAAGAATATCCTCTTAAAATGTTGTTTCCATATCTTTACAATAAGTTCAATCAAAAAAACGTTACGGTTACAAACATGGTTTCCCTTATTCATGGCGAACCTGTTTGGAATGTCACTATTTCCATTAGAAGGGTGGACCATCAGGTTGAAGCCCAATTATTGACTCTCATGGACACCTTGTATTCCTTTTGTTTCAACCCTTGGAAGAAAGATCGGTTGATCTGGAGCCTTCAGGCTCATTCTTTGTTAAATCTCTCTATAAAGAGATCTGGAAATATAGGTACTTGAGGTTAAAAGGTATCTTGCCAAATTCTGGAATTGCAAGGCGCCTCTCAAAGTTAGATCTTTCTTGCCGCTTTTTTCTTACAGGAGACTACTCACTATTGATCAATTGCGTGGAAGAGGTATGATTATCACCAATGTTTGTTTGTTGTGTAAGGAGAACGAGGAAACCATTGACCATCTCTTCATTAGATGCAAGTATGCTGCTGCAATTTGGGAGTGGGTTGACAACTTGATTGCCTGGCAAGGCCCTTGGTCACAGGATGCCAATATTTTTCTTCAACAACTTTGGAACCCCCCCTCTGGGTCGTCACCTTTGGAGGACTACAATTGTTGCTTCTCTGTGGACCCTGTGGAAAGAGAGAAATTTACGGACCTTCGAGGGTCGTTCTAGGGATAGTTCCTCCATACTTTCGAATATTCGGTGCATTGCCATCATGTGGGCCTACGATTGTTCTTAATCTCCTTCTTTTATCCTCTTTTAAAGACCTTATCTTTTTTAAACATTGTCGACCGTCCATCCGACACATGTGGATGAAACCCCCAGATGGCTAGTTGAAACTGAAATTTGATGGGAGTGTTAGGGGGGTTCGGTCCGGTTATGGTGGCCTTCTTCGTGATCACAATGGATCCGTAATTTGGTCCTTTTCGGGTTGCCTCCATTCTTGTGAGATCAATGAAGCTGGACTCTAGGTAGTTAAACTGGGAGTTTAGCGTCTTGCTCAGTCTCACATGAAGGTTATTATCGAAGGCGACTCGGCCAATGTTGTTCTACAGTGTTCCCAACCATCTCGGGTTCCGTGGAGATTGAGTGTAATCATAGATAAAATTATTTTGAGGATAGGAGATCAAGAATGTATCTTCGTTCATGTTTTTAGGAGTGTGAATGTTAATGTCGACCTTTTGGCTAAACAAGCTACTTCCTGATCTTGTCGTGGGTGTTGTTTTGACTACGTGGTGCTAACTTTCCCTTTCTTTTTTATTTTGCTTTGTTTTGTTTTTTTTTCCCTTTTTGTTTTACTGGTGTACTTCTTCATTATCTTAATGAATATCACCCTTTCTACAAAAAAAAAAAAAAAAGATTATTATTCTTTGATTTCAAGGAGCATGTTGTCCATTTATTTTTTGGGCAAAATTTAATCCAATTATATTTTTGAGACCCCAAAATTTAAAGGTGTAAGTCCTCAGCGTAGTGATTAACCTAAAAAATAAAAATAAAAAACAAAATGAATTTTCAAATCATACTTTGTATTTATCAAAAAAATAGTGTTTCAAGATTGAACAAAGACCATCTAATATTGAAGGTTGAGATCTATGTATGAAAAGCTCAAAATCCAAATTTGTTAGTTGAAATTACATCTAGTGAATTTTAAGTGGAACCTGAAAATTCAAATTTAAAAAACAAAAGAACCTAAGAAGTAGCTCTTCACCCGATGGAGTAGGTGTATAGAATTGGTTCTCAGGGGCACAGTAAGTGTATAGTATTGCTCTCCCTCTCCTTTTATGAGCTTTGGATGGTTCTTACATGACCACCAGTAGATGTTTTCTAAACATAGTTCTTACATAATCATCAATAGATGTCTTTTAGTTTTATAATCATCACCAGGTGTTTCTTAGTTTTTGGTTTTTGATGATCGCTTAAATAATGTCTTTGTTAGAATAAGGATCGTCATTAAAATAAGATTTGAAGTCAATAGGAATTCAAAACTTATTTAGAAATAGGAAAGTATAGAATAAGACCATTACCTTTTGTACGAGGTGATCACAATTAATATTGATCATTGGATATTGAAATAGGTAACTGCATTTATTTCATTGATCAAGCTTAAAGTTCAAAAACAAATTTTTCGAACTTTGTGACACCCCTATGCTATCAGACTTCACATCGGATGGTTATAAGTAGTTGTGATTTCTATATACTAAAGGTAAATGGTCTCATTGTATACAATCCCGAAAGAAGTACTACATAAATTGAATTCAACAAGGTTTGATCCAAGGTAGAGCCTTTGAGGCATTTTTGGATGTTGATTGCTCAAGAAAACCCATAAAGATTATTTTCAATGTTGTTATTTTCAAAAGGGAAAAGTTTATATGAGGTTGAAACCTTAAAATTCATAATCAAAGTGCACTTTAAAAACCTCGAAAAAAGTTGTTCTAATGTTGGAAAAACATGCAATTAATCATCTTGATCAAGATATGTAGATGTGGAGTAAAACAAGATCTCAAGTCCCAAAAACAATACGTTTTGCAATATATTATCTGGACTGTCTATTTTCAAGATTTTTATACATTTATAGATCTACTTGATTTGAGCCATTTTTGGAGTTCAAACTTTCATAATTAGAAATGAGAATAGATTTTGTACCATCCTAAAAAAAATTTACACCAAAATTGCATCTTATAACAAAATTTGGAGGTGTGCTTTACTTGGTTAAGGTTACAATCTCACACAAACCATATTCTTTTCAAAATTGGGTCATAATAACAATTTTGATATCAACCGAAAAGCTATGCCTATTTGTTGAAAGATATGAGATTGTATACAGTGAGACTATTTACTATTGATACAAGGAGGTCACAATTATTTACAACCATCCAATGTGAAATCTGACAGGTTGGATACGTCCCAAAATTTGAGAATTTTTTTAAAAATTTTGAACTTGATCAATAGAATAAATGTAGATATCTAATTTCATTTTCAATGGTTAAGATTAATTGTGACCACCTTATGCCAAAGTTAAATAGTCTCATCGTATACTTTTAGATATCACCTTAATTTAGTGGCAACAAAGCAAGTCTCTTAGAAAAGGAGAACATAAAATTAAGGCTTCAAAAAAGACAAATCATGTTTGAAGGAGAATTTTGGACCCTCTAAAATATGCACAAAAATAATATCGGTTGTTTCTCATCTTTGACAAAAGGATTTGAGTGTGCAAGAATACACAAATGATTTTTATCTTTTGATGAGCCAAAACAAGATACATGATAATGATGATCAAACCTATGCGAATTCTTGTTTTTTTGCTTAATTTTTCTATTGGAAAAACCTATGAGGGGTATGTGTGGTATGCTGTGTTACCCTATGGATGCATGCTATGTATGTACTACTAGGTTCGCCTGTGTCGGTATCTATTAGGTTCGCCCGTGTCAGTATGACCTTCCTTGTTATACGGTATAATATTACCTTACGAGGGTACTTGGCCTATAGCCAAGTACTACGGATGGCAATGGGCCAGACCTTAGGACCCGATTAGGGTCCAGCTATGGGTACAAATATTGGAATTGAATACTATTTAGGTTTGGGTCTATATAAACCCGATCCAAATAGTATAATTATTTATTTATTTAATATTTAAATATATAACTATATATTTTATTTATGATATTTTAATAGTATATATATATATATATATATATATATATATAT
>NW_006499883.1:2994245-3006479 GCF_000471905.2 Amborella trichopoda | reverse complement strand
ATGGAACACCTACTTCCATCCATCTTTAAGATGGATGCTTTACACTTTCTGGACCGCATATGTAAAAATGAGGTCCAGCCCGCGTGAAACAATTTTCCAATAGAATAATAGAAAAACTAAACTATTTGTAATAATTTGATTGAATTCTACAAGCATGAGTTCACATGAACATAATATAATGAGAAAAAAATTTAGTAGCAAACTTCCAGTAGCACCAAGCAAAGATTTATGACCACAATAAACCATGTGATGCATAGCTACTACAGCTGCAATCTGTGGATTGTTAAAGCACGATGACTATAGAAACAAGATATGGATCAGCCAACAATCTTTCAAAATTCTGAGCAAAACGTATGAATCAGTAATAAATAATCATAATAGGAAAAATAGTCAACATTTCTCAAAGAACACAGAATCACGAATGGAAGTTCTCTCGTCCATGAAACTAGCATTACAGGGTAACCCAAAACTTACTTCTAAACACGTTTACCTAATTCATTGAACCTTAATAATTCGCTCAAGCCAAGTAAAGACATAAGAACGGTCAAACATATCTGAATCATATCAGATATTTTGTTTCGTCTCGACAGTAACATAAGGATTCTATGACCCTAACAATAAAGAAGTAAACAAGTTCCTAACATACCCTTTCTCACATTCAGCCACCAAATACAATAATTCTAATAGCATCGATAACTATGAAGAAAAAAAATTCAAACAGCTTCAACAAAATTTTCCATTCACAAGGCATATAGCAGCATATGAGGTTATAATCCTCAATAATGTTAATAACCATATTCTAGTGCTTTTATAACCTTAATCTAATGCTTTTATGCTATGTGCATAGTTATTTCCATATAGTATCCATGTCAAGATATGTGACACAACATGTCTTTCACTATTTTCTCTTCCTTTTCTATTTTTATTATTTTTAAGTTTAAAAATAATATTAACAAAATCTATTTAAGGCTAAAAATGAGTGAGCTAATCCCTTGCGATTTCCTTT
Organism: Amborella trichopoda; assembly: GCF_000471905.2. The sequence continues at coordinate 3,005,473 of NW_006499883.1, read as the reverse complement.
GCCTCGCCATCTAAGAATATCATAGATCTTTAGCCTAGAAAATTAGTAACAGAGGTCCACACACAATCGTTGAAGCCTTGACTGAATCATTGCTGAATAAGCCAGTGGACAGCATACAACTAGGAGAAAGCTGATTCAAGGTATGGAATGCAAGCGATTCAAAAGGAAAAATATCACAAACTTAATTATCCTGGTATAAGCCATTCTTTGTGATGCAAATCAACTTCTCATAGTTATTTTACACAATTTCATCAAACAATCTCCTTATTTGGAATTTCAAATTTATCACAATCTTCAAGTAGTTGCATCAAAAAAATTTAATCTAGTGAAAAATTGCAAGCTGTATAACAATTTGTTTCCTCTTAAGTAAGCTGTATGACAATTCTCAGCAGATAAAAAAGTATAATTCAAAATATTCAGCTAGTCACTCGTTTCTGCGTCAACTAATTCTCCTTAAAAATAAAAACAATGTAGGAATTAGGGAGATCTTAGCTTGAATGCCAATAACTGGGAGCACCACACTCGATATCAATTTTTCCTTTTCTTTTGTGGGTAACTTGCCAAAGTAACTTGAGAATGATTGACATCAAACAAAGTGGCTACGAAGTAAATATATACAATCAAAAACCTGAACTATTCTTTTGGGGCAAATGGGTCATAAGGCATAAGGCATCTGTTCCAAAATGCTGCAAAAGTGATGAAGGGTTGCCCATTTGGGTCGCGAATTTCCCATAGTTCATAGAGCAAATCCACATTAAACGAATGGACCACTATTCCTTGAGCTGTCAGAACTTCCTTTGATCTATGATCCCTTACAAGAGATAGGGGGTCTGCACAAGAAGTTACGTGTGATGAACAATTATTGAGCAGCTTGAAACATAAAGAAAAGAAACAAGGTTGGTCATCATATGACAGATCATAATCCTAAAAAATCTCCATGTACTTTCTACAAAACGGCAAAAGAATGAGAGAACCGAAAATTAATACGACAAGCAACTAATATTTCAGAGAGAGTACAGTGAAATAATTAATCACAGAATTCCCAAATTTTGACAGAAGAATGATGATATAGAATTCATCTTTGATTATCAAACATTAAAAATCAAAAACCAGAGATTTTGTATATCACCAGAGAATTCAGAATCGCTTAGCAACACATGTATAGAGAAGCCAACTCAGAAGGAGGCTTCCAGGTCCCCCTTGGGGACCTAAAACCACTTTCCCTCTCCGCCTCTCAGTGTGGTTTTTTATCCATTTCATGATTGGGCCTATATAGCGTGACCCCTCGGGACCTCTTGTGATTGTGGTTCATCTTTGTAATGAAATACAGTGAAAAAGAAATGAAAAACCAAATTCAGATGCTTACTTCAGTGGTTGAATCAACCTTCCAAAAGAAACTTACACCCCAATCAATACATTCATACAAAAAATAAAAATAAAAATAAAATAAAACGCCAATTTACTAGAAATGCAAATACCCTTAGGCCATAGCTCTAACTCTAGGTTTCCCAAAAAATAAAATTAATATTCAAGAATTTATTTTCCAACATCTGCAATTATTTAATAGAAAAACACAGCTTTGGTTGCGTAGATATACGATTTACAGCCCAAATCTTCAAATGTTCGGATAGAGAAGGAGAGCACCATGGTGTTCTTAGGCAAAAATGCAAAGCCCTCAAGAATTTCACCTCCAAGAATCACAAGCATGCATTCGAAATAAAATATAAAAACAACAATAAATTTCAAAGAGGTGAGAAAAAAAGTGAAAACCTTTTAGTGAACAAGATCAAACCTATATAATCCCATAAATTAACCCATATCAAGGCATCTCACCACCTACCTATAATCCAATCAGTACATGAATACCCAAATATTTAATTTTTTACAAACCTAGGATCAAAACACCATATGCACTATGATGGCCAGAAAGAGACAAAAGCACAAAGAAATCTCACATTCAATATAAAAATAAATAATTATTAAAATAAAAGAAGAAACATCAGAACACCACAAGCACTGAATTGGGCAGAGTGAGAAAACCCACATGAAACAGAAACTGAATTCAAGAAACAAAATAAGCAGAGAAAGACCAGAACATTAAAAAAACAAATAAACAAAGAAGGATAAAAAACATGATATATAAGTTGGAGAGAGAGAGAGAGTTACTACCATAGAGATGGTTAAAGAAGCCGCAGATTGCACCAGTGGACTTGACAACCACCAAGAGAGAGGAAACACTATCAGACGACCTCTTGGTTATGAGGCAATTTCCAAGGCTCCTCAATGAACTATCAAGATGAGCAAGACTTTGCTTAAGCCACCACCTAGAGACCCTTCCTGGATAGTAATAATCCTCTTCTTCAGGTGCCCATATAAAGACTGCAACCACTGAACCAACTCTCACACCAGATGAGAGAGCAAGGTTAGCTTCAACTCTAGATCCCTCCTGAACCACACTATGCAGCTACACCCACTTGACATCTCCCTGCTACACAGAACAACCCCTGGAACTCCTCTAATCATCCATTTTCTCTCTCCTCTACCCCTCTCTCTCTACCAGGACCAGAGATGCCAAGTTTACACCATTGAAGCTTTGGTGGCAAAGTGGGGGAAAAGGAGGTCGTCAAGAGAGAGAGGGGGGTTGAAATTGAAATGGGTATCGCATCCTGCAAGAAGTATTGCATTTGGTTCTGCTTAGTAGAGATAGCGCATTATTGGTTTAATCGATGTGTGAGAGAGAGAGAGATATTGGGGTAACTGTTTTTTGATGCTCTTAGAGTGAAAGTAAAGACATCAAAGATGAGGTTAACAGAGAATCAGCGCTGAAGGGAGTATTTTGAGTGTGTAAATGTGTGTGCGTGAGAAAGATATTGTGTGCATGCGCGCATGTGTGAGAGAGAGGGCAAATGGGTATGGCTAGAACTAAGAGTGGCAATGGCCAGGTCCTTATTGCTATAAGGCCGACTCAGGCTTGGCCTAGCCCTAGGGCTAGGCCAGGCTGGGCTAAAAACAAATGAAGAAAATATAAGAAAAACAAAAAAAGCTGAACCCGGCTGGCACTAGCATTAGCCTTGCCCTCAGACTACAGTTTGTGGCCCAGGCTCTACATTTTTAGAGCTGGGCCGACTAAGCTGAGCCACCCCATCCATTGCCAGCCCTAGCTAGAGATAGGAAAAGGAGAGAGGAAATGGGTGAGTATTTGTTAGAGAGAAAAAGAAGAGAGGAAGGGAGGAAAATATGAAATGGGTTAGGATGGTTATTTGATACTCTTATCCTTAGTGAGTAAGAGAGAGTGAGAGAGAGAGAGAATTATTGGTCTTGTATTTGTTGAAGTGAAGAAGGGAGTGAACGGCGACCAAAAATGATTAGAAGATCAGTTGTAAGGGTAAGCCAATGTTGAGAGGGAGAAGCGTGAAAGTCAACATTGACCAACCATGTTTTTGGTGGAATTCGGTGGTATGAAAAAATTGAAAATAAGTGTGATTATTTGAAAATTAGAAGAACCTAATGACCGTGGAGGATGTTCTAAATAGGGCCGTGTGGGAATGTGGTGAAGCGTGTTAAGAGGGTAGAAAGTGGGTGTAAAGTAGTGTTAGTGTGTGTGATAGAGTGGTGGGGTAAGTATGTGATATATATATTGAGAGAGAGAGTGGTGTCAATCCAAGGAGGTAGAAAGTGGTGGTGCGTGAGGTGAAGGTATGAGAGAAAAAGAGAATGAAATGAAGAAAGAGAGAGAGTGAAAGTGAGTGAGGTGAAGTGAGTCATTGATTGAGTTGAGTGGTGGGGTTGATTGAGTGGTAAAGTGAGAAAGTCATGTGATATAAGTGTGTGAAGTAGAGAAAGTGTGGGAGTGGAGCATGTAGAGAGATTGTGGTGCTTAAGTGAGAAAAGTGTGTTAGTGATGAGATAAGTGTTGTAGCGTGGGCCATCTCTTGTAGAGAGAGAAATTGTAGAAAGAGAGATGTTTATAATGAATGCAAAATATGAAATATAATTTTTTATATGATTCTCTATCTTTACACAGTTTATTTTACAGGAATTCTGGCATGAAATAGAGCCCCAGAAAAAAATCTTACACTAGAGTGCTCTTGTGCCTCTCTTCAGATGAACTTCTGGGGGCCATTGACTAGGAGGTGCTCAAAGGTCTGGTAGTCCTCTTTGCGCATATCCATGCAGCCACACCTGTTCAAGTTGTAGAGATTCAGTTAACGATACATGGACAAGGGAGACACAAGGATGGACGATCTTAAAGTCGGGTAAAGTATGAGCATGGTAAAGTATAAGCATCATGGAATGCGGGAAAAGGGCATCTCCAATGGTGGGTCTCATGCTGTCCTTACCATCCATCATTTAATTGGATGATATTGACCCCAGCAAAACGATGACTCTCCATAGTCCATGGGCTTCCGTGTGCTTCCCATTAGGGTTCTCTTTTGTTTTATGAGTGAATAAATATTCATTCCACATACCAAGTAAAACTTCATTAAGGGAAGTATCTGTATAACAGATATCATTAAAACTGTATCTACACAATAAAAGAACTTCAAAACTTTGTATCTACAAAAGACAATATGTAATTCAGTTGCATATGTAACATATAAAACATAATACTGATCCACAAAATGCATTATATTTACTATACGGTTAAACATTTGTTGGCTAACATACTAATGTTCGCCTGAAAATTTCATGTACAAGAAGGTATTAAAATGCCAGTCTCAGATTTTGTTTTGCAATAACCGTGAGGTCGGGAGGTTTCCATGAGTAAGCTGATGCCTTGGGTAGGATTCCTGCATTTCATTGTGTTTTTCTATATTTTCATATTTTTTAACATGAGAACTCGGCTAAATAACTCTCTTTTTTTCTCTTAGTTCAAGCAACATGGTTTTAAAGTAAACTTCCTTTCTAGCAGGTTGGATTTCCCCATTTCCATGCTTATCAGACTCTATCCCCACACCCGGGGCCAAATGGAAGTCACCCACGTAACATGCTCATAAAACAACAGGTGAAAATTGCTGGCCCTAAAATTTGAGCTCAAGAACACTTCTTTTTGGGTTAATCAGCGGGGAAAAGGTCCGCTACCTAGTTTTATTAATTCAAAGAAAAAACAGTTCAAACATTGATGGGTAGCATTTGTATGTCAGAAAAGAGAGAATGTAGCATGTGCAAAAGCAATCTTGTTTGCTTCATGAAGAGAATGGCAGATGGACCATGATATATTGTGGCAGAGTGACCATGATATATTGTGAAGTTTCCAATGACAGTTAGGTAAGAGGGTCGTAACCAAGGATCGCACCTTCAAGGCTCGTAACCTAGAATCACTCTCAATAAGATTAGTGCAATTACATTCTAAGGCCAAATCTATGCCCCTTTCAAGGTCCTCGAATATTTTTATTTTTTATTTTTTAATCTGTTGACTACTATATATCACTAATAGAAATTTACCACGAAGAGCAATATACAAAAAATAGGCACCCCGACACTTGGGTGACCTATGCAAAAACCCACTTGGGGCCCAAAAAACTCTCTACATCAAATCGAGAAGATGGGGAGGGCGCAGAGTGCTGTTCAAGGGCCTTGAATTCTGCTGTCCATGCCCATTGTTAAAGCAAAACCATATAAACATCCATCATGATTCCAAATTAAGCCCCCACTGCCAACCACCCTCCGTTTCCAAAAGAAACATAAGTTATATTTTAACTTAATAGAGCCAAGCGATGGAGATGCCCATTTCAAATAATAGAGATTGAGTGCATTGGAGTCCTATCAACTCAGGTTAAGGTTTTTTTTCTTTTTTCTTTTTTATTTTCCTGAAACTGTTAACTTTACGTCAGGTTAAGGTTGCCGATAATGGCCTTTTCACTTTGATGGAACTTCCAATTTTGAACTTTGATGAAATCCCTGATAAAAGCAAGGGTACATCACAGAAGCTTCCACGTGATTCACACCGGCCATTGAAAATGCACATGTTTCTTCACTGCAAGAAATACCAAATTATAATCAAGAAAATAAAAATCCAAACATGTGTCATACTCTTTAATATGAACCTGTATTCCCTCTATTTCAGGAAGGTTTGAAGTAGATCATGTTCAACCTGGAAAGATCTACTGTATCGTAGAGTAAGGGAACACTACAAAAGCTTAGGAAAACTACAATCAAGCAACAAATGGTTCGCGTAATCCTCATAGTCATGACAAAGAACACAACACCAAGCTAGTTGAACCCTCCTAGATTTAAAAAAAATTAGAGGTGGGTAGCGTACCATGAAGAGCTAGCCAAGAAAACCATTATGCCCTTGGATGAGCTGGTCCTTCCCAAACCTCTTCAATATCAGGCCGCAAGGTTCCTCTCCACTGAAAAGTTCTCAAGCTATTTTAACCATGAAATTACCATCAGGGACAAGTATCCAAACTAGTTTGTCCTCCAAAGGATCAGCCAAAGTGAGTAGGACTGGATAGAGTTCCGAGCTGGAATACGACCACTTGAGGTTGGACTAGGTAAAACCCATGATTGGGGAATGCCTGAATAAAAATGACCACCTTTAACTCCAATGTGACACCAAGCTCACTAGGCACTTCATGACCATTGACCTCCCAAAATGGTTTTTTAACCAACTTAGGCCTTGGACAAGTTGTTTTCCTTTTCCAAATTTTTTAGTTCGCTTTGTTATCATTAGATCAAAAACGTCAAAAAAGAAAAACTTGATTTTGAATTCCTAATGGCATAGATCATAAAATTCATCAAATGGACAGTCTAGATTCATTGTAGGAGGGGAACTCATTTTGACCATATCTAAGGTGGAAGCTGATTTTTTATTTTTTACTTTTTTTGTGGGTGGGTAGGGGGGATTGATTATTGGGATGAAGAGGGTGCACTTGCAAATTTTGAGGTCATACAAATGCCACAAACATGGTTTTTTTTAGAAGTACAATTTCATTATATTATAATAATATTTTTATATCCCGCATTGAAAATCCTCCTTCCTCATTGGAACACGTTTATGATTAGATGCATATGGAAGATTGTGATTGGATCCACATATGTTAGGTAAAAACAATAAATCTTTTCCTTCGATCATTATAAAAAATAGGAAGTGTTCCACTGGAACATGAAAACGCGATTAGATTGGTCCTAGTTACTCTTCAGGGCAGGGTGGAAGAAGGGAGGAGATTCTCGAATGAGGAAAAGTAAGAAACGATCATATAGTTAGGTCAAGCATTCTTTTTCATCCTGATCGTTGCATAATCTGACCTTTCTAGGAGCAAATCCAAAATAATACATCCCCCATCTAGAACATCTAATCCAACTAATGAACTCCTTGGTTACCTCATCCCCTGGTGTTCATTTGTAAAGATCAAAACCCAATTGGACTGAAATCCATCAATATCTTTTATTAAGGTTCAATATATAGTAATCAAATAAATTTGTAGTATGCACAGATATTATTATCCAGGACTTTTATTGATAAGAGTCAAGTAAATAAATACAAGTTCTAAAATTTACTTGAACAAACATATTTGTTAGTAAAATAATTATATCCGTATTATGGTTACTGTGTATCCAAATATATATTAATTGTAACAGCATTCCTATGATGCTCCAAAACTAGGGAGCTTCTTCTAGTGACAATTCCTAGCACCCTCTCTTGCTTCAAAATGAGAAAAAAGAAAAGGGCAAGCTTTCTATGCTTCCCCTACAGCATAGAAGTTCTATCCTCCCCCTTATCCAACCGTCCATTTTAAATGGAAGGCTAAGATTGCCCCAATCACAATGTCACGTCTCTACACTATTTTATTTTTAATTTTTTTTCTATAAACCATTTTGACACCAAATTTTGGACGTTCATTCCTCTATTAAACTCGCACTAGCAAAAAATATAAAAAAAATATTTTCAATAAAATAAAATGACCAAAATACCCCTGAAAGTTTCAAAGAGTATTTTGGTTATTATATTTTATCGAAAAATTATTTTTAATATTTTTTATAGGTGCGCCCCAATGAGAAGACGGCACATACCAAATTTCATATTCATACAATTTGTATAAAAAAAAACTAAAAATAAAATACTTTGAGACGTCAGATCTAAGATCAAACGGTGAGTGGCTCTCTTGATCAAAATTGGACGGCTGGATGGTAGGGGGAGGATAGAACTTCTATGTTGTAGGGGAAGCATATAAACCTGTCCCAGAAGAAAATAGATGGGAAATGTTCTCTAGTAAGCCTTAACAAGTCAAGAAGAAACTTAACGTTTGAAAGGAGAGGCATAGCACTATACTGATTGTTATCAAGGTTATCATAACTCTAAATATTAAGGCTCATGAGAATCACTACTGGAGAAAAGTATAGCAACAAAAAGAGGGTTACTAATGGAATGTGCACAAGTAACAAATGAATTGAATAGGTGGAAGAATAGAAGAAATGTGAAAACTAGGGCCAAGTGGAGCATACCATTTAGCCGCTTAATTGAATATCTTCCTCTGCTTCACTTCTTGTGAAGCATTTGGCATAGATATCATGGACATACATGAGATCTTCACCACTCACTGTCCATGGATGACCAAGAATAACTTTTGGAAGACTATCATCATCGCTCCCAATTCTCTCCTCAATCGAAGCTGCCTCTCTTCGCTTCCCCTCCTTCCACAAACTATTGACAAGCACATTCTTGGTGGCCACATCAGGCATAAACCCTGCATTTTGCATAACCTCAAAGACCCTCATTGCTAAAGCTGACCTCTCCCTCTTACAATAAGCATGGATAAGGATCTTATACATATAAGCATCAGGCTCAATCACACACTGTCTAGCCATGCCAAACAATTGTTCCACCCTCTTCAAGTCTCCTTCCATTGCAAAGTGCTCTAACAAACCCAATAACATCGGGATATCGGGTTGAATTCCACTTAACATCATCTCTTCAAGGAGCTCCGTAGCTTTGGCACCTTTTTTACACTTGATAAAGGTCCTCAAAAGTGAAGAATACAACATTAACAAATTGTGGTTCTCTGAATATCCCAAAGAATTCGACGAGAAGTCTCGAAACACTTTCAGTGCAGCATCTGCATTTTTCGAAATCCCAAAGGCATCAATTATAAGCCTTATAGTGCTAAAAGAGATCTGAATTCCTTCTTTCTCTACCACCTTTGATAGGAGGCGATTAACCAATTCGGTATGGCCTTGCCGTGCTAAAAGGACTGCCATCCTCGAAATGTTGAAGACATCATGTGTGAAACCGGGTTGATAAGCAACCCAACAAAAGAATTCCCATGCTGAATCTGCTCTCTTGAAACCCCTCAACACTTTGCCAACTAAACGAGCAGTCCAAACTATGTTCGCTTTCCCTAAAGCCGAGACCTCTGCATGATCCCAGTCCCTCAAGCAACTTGCAATTGCATAAGGGTCCACCCATGGCTTCAATGACACCAATTCATCATTTCCATCCAACCCATTATCATCATCATCATCATCATCATTATCACCATCACCATCATCATCAACATCACCTTCTTGATCATCATCAAAGAAACTAGTGCAAAGGCTCGAGCCTTGTATAGACCCAATTCTTGAATCAAGTGTGAAGAAATCCTTAACCATTTCTTCAGCCTCCTTTTTGAGCCCAACCTTCCTTAATGCCTGGACAGAGGATCGCATAGGCAGGACGCCATCCTTTTGCATATCTCTAACCAAAACAAGCACCATGTCAGAATCACCCAACTGAGAGAAAGCTTGAATTAACAAGGTGTACTGCAACCTAGTGCGCTTAACTCTCATACCAGGCAACCTCTTAAACACCTCAAATCCCTCCTTTGCTTTGCCCATATCCACCATATGCCTTATGATCACAGTATACGTTCGCGAATTAGGGAGGTTTCCCTTATTAAGCATATAAAGGAAGAGGCGAGTGGATTCGTCATGACGACCATTACGAGCAAAGAGTTCCATCATTAAGTTATAGGCCTCAGTGCACAAATGGACCTTCTTTGACTTGAGATTGAGGGTTTGAGGAGAACTAGAATTTTGTAGAGGCTTCAAAATGGGGTTTTGGGGGTTTGCAGAACTAGGGTTGTGACGAGCAGTGTGGGAAAAGAGTTGAAGGGCTCTGGGGAGGTCATTGGCGGCACAGAGAAAGCGGAGGTGGTCCATGAAAGAGAGAGAAACACCAGGGAACTGACTGGAATTGATGCGATCAATGAGGAGAGAGAAAGCAGTGTACGGCGTGGCAGATGAAGAAGAGGGAGAGAGCTGGGGGTGGTGCACGGTGGTGTAGAGGAGGGAGGAGAGGGCAGCACGGCAAGTGTTGGGGGAGTGGGAGAAGTGGGGGAGGTTGTGCAGGAAGTGGAAGAGAGAGAGGGTGGCAGAGGGAGAGGGGGAGGACCGAAGGGCGTGGACAGCAATGGTGGTGTCAATGTGCGGGGCAAGAGAAGAGAGAGAAGAGGGAAAGGCATTCGGACTGGTAGTGCGGAGGAGGAGGCGGATTTGGTCGATGATTTTGGCACGGTCGAGATAGAGAGAGAAGCAAGGGGCTGAGCCTTGTGGCAATGGTGCCGTGTGGCTTGAGTATGGTGCCCTATATTGGTGCATCGGCCAGGTTCTGTTAGGGAGGCGGAGGAAGAGAAGAAGCCTTAGAGCCATAGAGTCTCTCACACACAAACTTGTGGGTGCCTTGTGACCTCTCTCCTCCCTGATCTCTCTCACTCACGCAGTTGTTAATGCTCTGTTACTCTCCATGTTGCTTTCTCCCTCTTGTCTCATGAATCTCCTTTGCTCAAAGTCCAACCCTTCATCTTGAATGGCGCCAAGAAGCCTTAACAATGACATGCTTTTAAAATGGCAGCTGCTGAGTTTTTAATCAGATGAGATATAGGCTGAGAGAGAAGTGTACATCTGGTTTGTAGGGATGAGGTTGGCATTAGGCTCCAGCCTTATCTACTGAAATAGAGCTGCAACCATCTATAACGTTCATTTATTCAGATGGTACGAATTCTCCACAATGCCCAAACAGAGAAACTGGAGCCTACCATGCTCGGTTACCTCTCCCTCCCCAATGAGCTGCGCAGCCAGAGCCAAAATTTTGAGTCCTAGTAAAAGAAAGCAAGCAATTGTCAGTGTAAATTCTAGTTTTGATGCACATTTACAATTAGAGTTTTCACTTGACTGATACAAAGGAAGCAATCTCTAGGTTACCTTCTCTTGTTTGCTGCCTTTCTCATTTCTCTCTCTCTCTCTCT
>NW_006499883.1:2969018-2993560 GCF_000471905.2 Amborella trichopoda | reverse complement strand
CTCTCTCTCTCTCTCTCTCTCTCTCTCTCTCTCTCTCTCTCTCTCTCTCTCTCTCCATATCTGAAAGAGAAACAGAGATTGTGGAGAGCTTTGCTGAGAGAGAAACAGATGGTGGACAGCTTTTCCACATGCTCTCTCTCTCTAAGAAGAACAAATAGGCCATCGAGTCTCTCCAAGAAAAACCCACTTTAGAGGCACCATTATCTTCTTACTACACAGACAAACTAGAATCCTCTAATATAAAGCAAAATCTGATCATCGTCAAAACCTAAAACAATTAATTACCATTGAATCTCCATAATCACCAATAAACAAGAAAATTCCAAATATTTAAGAAGAAAATAAACAAAATGAAAACCAAAAATGCAAAGACTTTGAAGTCGAAACTTTTCTATTTCGCATATCCACCTTTTCCCTAGCATTCATAGACCTCCATGACCTGGATGGACTACCCTACTAGATTCTCCCAAGTAATCTTCACCCTCTTGCTTCAATTCTCCCATGTATATGGTACGTCATCTGATGCTTCAGGCCCAGGGTTTCCACTGGATCGATCAGGATTATGGTTCCAAGATTTAGTAAAAGCCTCTCTTTAGTAAAAGATTCTCTATGTAAAATTCAGGTGTAGGATTAGGATGAAGAAGGTGAAGGTGAAGATAAAGCTAGAGGTTCACTGTAGAGAAGGCAAGTTGTTCTCAGACTTATTATCTATTGGGTGCATGCCACAAAGAGTTTGATAACTTTCACGACAGTCTCCTTGGGAATCACCCCTGCTGCTGACTTTCCTAGATTCTGGGATGCAGGTGAAAATAGTAGGGTGAGCTGGAAACCATGTCTGATAAACTATGGTGCTGGTAATTTTACCTGTTTGGCAAAGCTGAAAGCTGCTTGTAATACTATTTATTATGTATTTCATTGATATGATGTATGAAATGCATTTTTTAATAACATTTTGTAATTAAATAAAGCTCCTTACATTTATCCAATATAATACCACAAGCTTGGGCATCAAGGAACCACCACTGAGCCTTTTATTTCTGAGATAGTCGGGCAACCTTGAGACATGTAAATAAATTCAACGAATACTTTATTGTGCTAGGAGATTTCATAAAAGTCTAAACCCCTCCGATACTACCAATATTTATATAAATAAGAAACAGAATTGATTTCTTGATATCAAAATTTCACTCAATGCACAGGCAGCCTTCAAGAGCAAACATATTTAAAAGTTTCAAAGCTAATCATTCCATTTTGCCACCACATCAGTAAATTACAGAAGATAAGTTTGTCTCTTTTGAAATAGTAACACGAAAGCAATCACTTGAGCAAAGAGATAATGTGAGCGAGAAAGAGAAGACAATATTATGGCACGTGCATGTATGAATACACTAACGATGGGGCAGAACCCTATACAAAAGCAAACAATTCCTATAAAGCAATACATAATGAACTGCAATTCACTGTCAAAAGGAAGCATGTGCTTCCAGCAAGAGTAAGATAAATAGCATGGCAAATGTGGGTAATGTACAGATTTCTGAGGACAAAGCAATTGACAGGAAGAAATACTCAAGGCATTTGGTTATTTCATGGAACTAAAATTTGAGAAAGCGCATCAACAGAACCTCAATGTGATGGAAAGGGCTAAGAGGCCCTCACCTTAATTCAAATCCGAACCTTAAAACCCCAAATCAACTGAAGATACAGAAAATTGAAACCATAGGAAATAGAGTGAGAAAAACGTTGATATTTATGTCTATCTACAGTCCATAATGATTAAAGCCATTATCTTTCACACACATGGAAATAAAATAACGAAAAATAAGAAACTTAGATATAACCAATAAATCCCAAAAAAAAAAAAAAGAACGATGCGGAATTAATCATGAGAAAGCAAAATAGCCCACCAATAAACCATTTCTACAGATTAACATGATTAAAAATTAGTAAAAAAAAGCATTAATGATGAGAAATTTTACCTTGAGAAAAAAAAGAGATTCAACTCACTCGGCTGATCCTCGATGTTGTCTTCTATGAGCAATAAAGGCCTCACCTCTCTCGGCTAATCCGAGAATCTCTCTCTCTCCCTACTACAACGGCCAATACAAAGCTCTCTCTCTGCCGAAAAATCAAATGCAAAGCGCTCTCTCTGAGCTAGGTCAGCAGCAAGTGCAGGTACAAAGCTAATCACTCACTTTAGGGGAAGAAGAGCACCGCGCTGGGGTTTTTGAAGGGGTGAAAATAGCACGCGCGGTTTAAGTGAAAACTCCCACGCACCCTACCTATGCGCCGACAGTTCGCCAACCTGACTCGGTGTCCCGACCCAGACCAACGACCCACCCACTCGAAAATCAAAACTAATATATATATATATATATATATATATATAAATGTTATATTAAATATATATATATATATAATAATTAAAATACATAGTTATATTTATTTGAATATTATTTAAATATTAATATTATTCAGGTTGGATCCATATAGAGCCGGGCTCATACCCAAATAGTATTCCCTTCCGCGATTAGGACGTGGACCCTACCTACGAGGCATTATGTTTGGACCCTTACCTGGATTTGGATTTGGATTTGGATTTGGATCCGGTTCGTGTCCATCGTCACCCCAAGCTAAGAGAAGGTAGGGACATATTATTTGGACCATTCAGCGACCAACATGTCATATGCGAAGGAGACTGAACTCATGGCACTTAAATTTTGCGTTTCAAAGCTCGAGCAACATTATTGGAAGGTGACTCCACCAATTGGTACAAGTACCCTCTACCATCCCTTGGGCATGGTAATGGAGTCATGGAGGAGATTCAAATTCTACGGAGGGAAAGGGAAGTAGCTTTTTCACATGTCAATGGGGAAAGGAATTCCAAGCTGATGCTTTAGCCAAACCCACTACTCTGCTGTAATTTTATCCTGGTAGGTGGATTTCTTTTTCCTTTTTTCTGGATGCTTCTTCGCCTCCAACAGAACCATTCTGTCTATTTTCTCAATGAAATTTTGTTAATTTTTCCTTATTTCCTTTTTATTTATTTATAATATAAAAAAGTGCCCTGGGTGGTGGGTAGGGGGTGAGCAAATTGACCTTGTTTTTGTGAGGCGGTAGCCACCTCAAAGTGAATATCTATCCACTTAGTTGTTTTTTTATTTTCTAGGTTATACTTATTTTTGGATTAATTACTTTGTAGATATTTTTTACTTAGTGCCCGTTTAGCTCCTGGATTTTTCAATTTTCAATCCTGGAATTGACATTTCTTGAAATAGGGTGTATGTTGTTTGGATCGCATCGGGTAGAAATCAAAGAAATACAAATTTCATGTTTGGATTGCGATACAAATTTCATGTTTGGATTGCTTGGAATATCTTTCTTTTAGAAATACATATCCTTTCTCTCTCTAAAATTTTTGAGATGGTTCTATAAAAATTTAATACACTTTTTCTCTCTAAAATTTGATATAATTTTTCTCTTTAAAATTTTGAGATACTTTCTCTCTATCTAAAATTTAAAATTTGATAGAGTTTCTCTCTATAAAAATTTTAAGATAGTTTCTCTCTCTAAATAGTTTTAGGTAGTTTCTCTCTCAAAAATATGATATAGCTCTCTCTCTAAAATTTTAATATACTTTATCCCTAAAACATCTTAGGTACTTTCTCTATCTAAAATTTGATATAGTTTCTCTTTCTAAAGTTCTAAGATATTTTCTCTCTAAAATTTAAAATTTGAGATAGTTTCTCTTTCTAAAATTGTCAAAGATTTTTTCTCTTTAAAATTTTCAAATAGTTTCTCTCTTTAAAATTTTAATAAACTTTCTCTCTAAAATTTAAAATTTGAGATAGTTTCTCCATCTAAAATTTTTAATTTGTTTCTCTCTCTAAATATTTCAAGTACTTTCTCTATTTAAAATTTGATATAGCTTCTCTATCTAGAGTTTTAAGATATTTTCTCTCTCTATAACTTAAAATTTGAGATAATTTTTCAGTCTAAAAATTTTATGATAGTTTCTCTATCTAAAATTTTGTATACTTTCTAATCTCTAAAATTTTAATATGCTTTCTCTCCCAAACTTAAAATTTGAGATAATTTCTAATATCTAAAATTTTAATATTCTTTTTCTCCCAAACTTAGAATTTGAGATAATTTATCAATCTAAATGTTTTGAGATATTTCTCTCTAAAAAATTTTAAGCAATTTCTCTGTAAAATTTAATGTAGTTTCTCCCTCTAAAATTTTAATATACTTTCTCTCTGTAAAATTTAAGATTTTAGATAGTTACTCTCTAAAATTTTAATATGATCTCCTAAAACTTTAAATTTTAGATAGTATCTCTATCTAAAATTTGAGATAGTTTCTCTCTCTAAAAAAATTTGTATATTTTCTCTCTCTAAAAAATTTCGTATACTTTCACTCTCTAAAATTTGATATAGTTTCCCTCTCTCAAATTTTAGTATGTTTTCATTCTATAAAATTTGATATAGTTTCTCTCTCTAAAATATAAATTTTATTTTTATTTTTATTTTTATTTTTATTTTTATTTTTATTTTTATTTTTATTCTTCAACAACAAAATGGATCATTTCCATGAAATGTCAAATCTACCCATTTTGGTGGAATTGAGATTTCCAAAATTTAAGCTCAAAATGAACATTCATGAATCCCACGAAATCTCAATTCCAACAAAAAATGTCAATTCTAATTCTAAATGAACCAAACAAGATTGACCCAGCTTTTCCAAAAAAATTGACTCCTGGAAATTGGAATCCAATGACCCAAACTGACCCTAAGAGAATTTATATATAAAGGGAAAAGTTTATATAGAGCCGAGGCTTTAAACAATCAAATTCGAGCCTACCTCAAAAATTTCACTAGAAGATATTGTTTTGATGCCCAAATATCCTCAAATTCATCATCTCGATATCCAGATGCATGGACATGGTACAAAAAAGATTTCAAGTTTTGAAAATAGTGTATTTTGTAACCCACTTTTGGACCGTCAAATTTCAAAATTTCCAAGTTTTCATAGATCTCTCGATCTACATTATTTTTGAAGTTTTAAACTTTATAAATAAATATGAAAATATATTTTAAGGCTATCAAAAAGATTTCTAGTATTGAAACCATATTTCTCGACACTATTTAAAGGTAGGCTCTAATTTGATTGTTTAGAGCCTAGGCTATATACAAACCGCACCCATATATAACTCCCATTTTGTTATTGATATTAAAAGATAATGTCATGTATTTCATATTTTACAATCAAATCCCATTTTTTGAGAACATGAAGTGCATTTTCATTTTATCTCTTTTTCTATATGATACATTAAGCTCAAATTTGGTGTATCATTCCTACTCACCATCATACAATTCTTACGAATATGAAAAATAATTTAAAATAAATAAAATTAACTTATAACTAATTTTTATTTATTTTAAATTATTATTTTGATATTTTTATTGATATATAATGGTAAAAAACATGGACATACCAAATTTGAGCTTAAAAAATGTATATAAAAGAAAACAAATTAAAATACATTTTATCTTATTAAAAAGGGACTTTATTGTAAAATATGAAATATATGGAACAATTTTTAAATATCAAAACAAAAATAAAAATATCTTAGAAACCATAACCTTAAAAAATCATTGAAGGGTCAAATTATCCCTATTATCATCTAAGGGTATATTTTACTTTTTTTTATTTCACTTAGATACATCTTCCAATAAAAATTTAAACGTACCCAAATTGCCCTTATCCAGTAGTTGGATTGACGAACAGTGAGAGCTATTTCAATAATTTGACCCTAAAACAATCTCAACCGAATGACAAAAATACCCCCAATTGTTTACGCATTACAAACACTGGATAGTGCGTTCCATATTAATAATATGGCACAATTAAGGATACTTTTGTAATTTAATACATGCAAAGGTTTAAGTGCAAAATGATAAAAATAACCCTAATTATTCTACATTTCTAATACAAATAATATTTTCATGATTTGTACCGGAGAACTAGGGGTATTCTAATCATTCAACTGAAACCTCTCAAGGGTTAAATTACATAAATGCCTATGATTGTTCAGTATTCTAAATATCTAATAATGGCCCTTTTAGGTTTTTTTTTTTTTTTATTGGCAAGGTATCTAATTGAAATTAAAAAATAAAAGCATAACCTCAAATGTTACTAAAGTATTGTAGCTACATAAATTCATTCAGCATCCCAACCCCATCTTTTATTATTTGGGTTCGTATACAATGAAACCATTTATCTATTGTACAAAGAGGTCACAATTACTTATAACCATCCGATGTCAAATTTGATAGCTTGAATTTATCATAAAGTCCAAGAAAATTTCTTTTGAACTTTGAACTTGATCAATGGAATAAATACAGCTACCCAATTTCACATCCAATGGTCAAGATTAATTGTGACCACCTCGAGGTCTCATTGTATAATTTTACTTGTTCTCTCTCTTAGAAGACCTGGAAATGGGTTGCAACACCCCCCTTCTCTCTCTAAAACCATCTTCTGTTGCGTGCACGCTTCATCACACGGAGCACATATTAGTTAGTTTTCATAAGATGGAGAATTACACAGGTTCAATGAAGTATTGAATATGATTGACGTGTGACCAGAAACATACTCTTACATGAAGACCCCCATCAAATGCAGGCAGAAAGTGCCAAATTCATTTAAAAACCCCAGCTCCCTCCCCTTTGCGGTCATTTCAATACTCATTGTTTGATTTCATTTTCCAATAATACCTTCTCGTATGATCCTGAAATCTTCAATTATAATATTGAATACCATCTTCTTAGTCTTCACAAAATGCCAACCGCCTCCATTTCCACTTCCAATCTGATATTTCAAGCCATTATTATCTTCATGCTTTATGCATGCAAACCATAGGCATACAAACACAGAGAGACAAAGTACAGTGTACAGAAACATGTTTACATGGAACAAAAAATGGGATTGCTGGGCCAATATGGATATAAAATAGGCTACACATGATACACATAGAATATACAAGGTGAACAGAAGCGAACGCCCGGTGGGCAGACAAGGGATGTATGCACCAGAGAGAGAGAATTACTAACATATGTGTGGATGGCAAAGAATTGAATGAGGCAATTTGAGCATGCAAACAGTAAAGCACATGCATATGTGTGTGAGAAGAGAGAGGGAGAGAGATATTCCTAGGGAATTTTCAATTCTGACCTGAAGCATGAGACCAACAACAGATGTCAAAGTCATTCCGTGGTATTCATACAACAGCGCCGTTTCTTCACAAAGAAAAGCTTTCGAGCATCATACCATGCTTTCTGAGGGGATTATTGTCATGCCGAAAACAAAAAAAGCTGCACTGGACCATGGAAAATGCACAAAATATTTTAGCAATAGAGAATTGACATAAAAATATGCAAGAACTCAGATTTTCAATGGCATAAATGAAAATAACAAGAAATTTATGCAATCCAACTAATCGAATTAATATAACAGCAACAAATGCTAGCAACATTTGAGCACCTACCTCACCTAACCAGTTAGAGCACCGAGATGTTACATAAGAAAGTAACAGAATTCTGCAAAGGAGCTTTTATGGCAACAAAATTCTGCAAAGGAGCTTTTTTGTTTACATAATTAGCTATTTTTATGTTATACGAAAAACGTAGTGGCATATTATCAAAAGGTACCCAGTAAGTGAGAACCTGTGAAAGACATCAAAACTCTTCTGTTTTATCTATTTATGATTCATTTTAGGTTTTGTTGTCTAATTTGGCCAAGATAGTCTTAAGTGTCATCTATAGGCTATTAATCATGCACTCCAAAGTTACGAAGTGACCACCTAGAAAAGCTCTCTTGGAGAACTTTGTCTGACCATAATTAAACCATAGGCGTCACATGCAGTTCAGAAGGTGAGAGAATTTTTTCAGTAACCAGGAACCTCTCGTTTGTAGTGAATTTCTAACGAGACCTTTGCACAGCACAAATCAAGACTCCTATCATATATAATATAATTAAGACTAGGTCATCTTCATCTGACCTCCAATTAATAGGTCGTGAAAGTTTCAAATGGGCTTAATGCCTATACACAAGTTCGTCCACCATCAGGCACTGCATTTTTCTTAGAGGTTACATTCATTTTTAGAGTCTTGACACAAGCCGCATCAAGTTATTTGCAAAGTAAGAGAAAGCTATGCAGCTACCCCCGGTGATATTGCACATCTCTAGTTAGGGATTCAGATAGTAGTAGCCATCCATTCTTCATTGTAGGATACAATATGCCAACATAAGAAACATATTCTTCATGGTGCTATCAGTATCCTTTGTACTCCAATTCAAAACAAATGTTTAGTTGCTTGTTTGCCAAGACCTTAAATTGAACAGTAAGCGCCTAGTAAATAAAAGATACTCATCACCATATACTAGAGGTGTCGAGAGTAATCATACAGTAGAATATATTAATATAGCAAGTTGAATACTGTTAACAATTTCTATAATGATTTTGATAAACTAACCTTTCTTTCATTTAGGAGAAGTTATTATCAGTATCTCCAACTAAATCGTCAATGTCAATGCCAAAGAAGCAAAAGAAAAGAAGTAAAAGGAAAAATAGCTTTTCCTATAATGAAGTCAATATATAGATTAAACAAAATCAACTTTCTGAAATTTTTTAGGGAGCCAATCAAATAATTCATAGGCAAAAAGGGAACATTTCATTTTCAAGTGCCACAATTTGCTCTTGTGGAAAGAACTCTATCTCTATGCCTTCTGGCAAGAGTTTGACACAGTTTAATAAAAGCTTCTGTTTCCTGGAGACCGGTCGAATTCTTCTAAACTCAAGTTCATACAAGATATACACTGCTGAATGTGCAAATACCTTAGTCAAATGCATAGGGGTCATCGGCATAAGGATCCAGAGATCCCTCCTTGAACAAGTCACCAATAGGTGAGGAAATTGGATGATCATCTTTGATTCCCTACATTGCAATGAATTCAGTTCAGTTCAGCAAGACATGTGGCTTAAAGAAAAGCATTAATATGAAGAGCACAGAGTCACAGTTAAGGCAAACGGAAAGTACCTAAATCTTTTACAAATACTTTCTAGAGGAAGCATTCAATTCAATAGCATGAATAGGGATTAGACATAAATTAACAAAAAAATGAAACAGAACGTGATATACAGTCATGATAGGAAACAAATAACTTAGATTTAAACCACTGGCTTTCATTTCCTACTTTTCACTAAATGCATATCACAGGCACTAATAAGTACCACAAGTACTACTATAACAATATTTTTCTTTTTATCAAAACTATGTTTAAATTGTGAGACCAACTATGGATTTGTTTATCTCACAAAAGGAAACAGAAACAGTATCATATCTTTCTTAGACTAGGGATTATTTAAATCGAAGAAAAACAAATATCCCACCCTGCTTAGAGTAAGCCATAATGCAGCCTGCATTACAGGTGCCAATCAATATTTTTGGCCTTTATACATTAAATCTAAAATACTTATGAGCCATACTATGAAGCTGCGGGAAAGAGTAATTGAGCAATGACTAAGGCATGAAACGAGTGTATCAGAAAACCAATTCGGATTAATGCAAGGGAGGTCAACAATTGAGGTCATTTTCCTATTTAGCCAACGGATTGATAAGTACAAGGAGAAGGGAAAAGGCCTCCACATTATTTTCATTGATTTAGAGAAAGCCTAAAATAGGGTACCTAAAGATTTAATTTGGTGGGTATTGGAAAATAAATAAGTCTCCTGATGCTATATTGACATGGTGAGAGATATGTATGAGAGAGAGCTAATTAGTGTGCGACTAGTGAGTTTTCAATGACAATAAGCCTACATCAGGGGTCAGAGTTGAGTTCATATCTCTTTATTTTAATTATGGACAAGGCATCTACAAGATGAGGTACCGTATTATGTGTTGTTCGCGGATGACATAATTTTGATCGATGAGACAAGAAGTCGCGTCAATGCAAAGTTAGAACTTTGGAGGGATGTCATGATGCTATATTGGCATGATGAGAGAGATGTATGAGGGAGAGTTAATTAGTGTACGACAACTAGTGGAGAGACAAGTGAATTTTCAGTGACAATACCCCTACATCAGGGGTTAGCGTTGAGCTCATATCTCTTTATTTTAATTATGGACTAGGCATCTACAAGATGATGTACCGTGGTATGTGTTGCTAGTAAATGACATAATTTTGATCGATGAGACTAGAAGTGATGTCAATGCAAAGTTAGAACTTTAGAAGGATGCTCTAGAATCTAAAGGTTTTACGATTAGCCGGACTAAGACAGAATATATGGAATGCGAGTTTAATAATAATAGTAGTAGAAACAAGGAAATAGCTAAGATTGATGGCAAAGAAATACCTAAAAGAAAGTATTTTTGATATCTTGGGTCGATAATCCAAGAAAATGGAGAGATTGAGAAAGATGTCACACATAGAATTAGAACTAAGTTGGCTAAGTAAAGATTTGCAACCGTAGTTTTATGTGATCGCCGCATACCAATGAAGGTGAAAGGGAAGTTCTATAGGACAGCTGGGAGACCAGCTTTGCTTTACCAGATGGAATGTTGGGTAGTCAATAAACAACATACCCCATAGGATGAGTATAGCTAAGGTGAGAATGTTGAGATGGATAATTGACAAGACAAAAAAGGATAGAATGCATAATGAATACATTTGAGGGAACCTAAGGGTGCCTCCAGTAGGCGACAATATGCGGGAAAGTAGATTTAGGTGGGCTGGCCATGTGTAGTGCAGATCCAATACAGTACTGATTAGAAGTACGATATGGTTCAAGTAGAAGACCCTAAAAGAGCAAGAGGAAGGCCCAAAAAGACATGGATGAAAGTAGTAAGAAAATATACGGTAACTCACGGTCTTATTAAGGGTATGGCCCTTAATAGAGCAAAAAAACAGAACAAGATTTGTGTAACGGACCCCAAATAGCTCGGATAAGGCTCTGATGATGATGATGCTAATACATTTAATCTAGGATATCGTAGTACCTACAAAAGAAATATATTCAACATCACCTCTTGGTGCAGACCTAGTACCTTGAGTTAGGGTTTTAGCAAAGAAGGAGATAGGGAAGATCTAGAAATAGAGAAAGATTCAAAAACTAGAGATAAAAGGAGCACTTACTGCTCTAGGGTTATAAATAAAAATCCATAACAAGATCAGCCATTATGCTTAAGTACATCCTTTATATAAAAAAACTCTAAACAAGACTTAATCATGACCATCCTTCTAATCTAATCATGGCTCTTTATTAGAAACGAGAGTGAATAAAAAGACATAAAAGAGTACAGAAATTACTACTTATGTCCCTAAGTGAAAAGATTCAAGAAATAAATAAAAGACATGAAAGGATATACTCAATGGCTACTTTGCCTCTCTATGGTTCCTCTTGTAAACGTTAAGCATATCTCTCTTGTCTAGATACTTGAGACCAATATTCTGGGCTGCATCACCTCTCGTCCTTAACTTGTGTGATAATCATATCTGATCATACACTGTTCAATGAGAAAGTTATTCTAACTATTATAGGCAATCCTGGGCGTCACTGCAAGATTCGCCAAGTAATTTCTAAAACAAAGGTGCTCATTCTAAATATTCCATACCACTTTTTTTCTTCCTAATTACCAATTCAATTTCTTTAAAATTTTCAATATAGTGCACTAAACGAGGTGTACCAGTTACCTAAAGGAGCAGTATATTCAACATGAGCCATCCTTAACCGCATATGAAACTAAAAGGAAACTAATCATCATGTACCGCAAAATTGGTTGGAATCCCAACCACTACTTGATATCCTAGGCCCTTCTACCAGATTGCGTCCATGTACTAAAGAACGTTAATAAGTAACCAATAGCTGATAACCATATGATTTAGCAAGCATACCAATACAAAAACTCTTACCAAACCCTCTTTTAGTTTGTTTTCCAATAGTTTCTTCCAAATTAATTACCCTTAAAAATTCTCTTCAGATGTGAGAGCAGCTGGTGATCTCATCATAATTTCACACAAAATAAATCATTGCTAATTATTAATCACTGGCATACTGGACTCTCATAAGTGCAATAAACAAACTAAAAAAGCTAAGAGATGGAGGAGTTTCCATGAAAACTCAGGTGTTTTACATATGAAGCAGTGTTTAAGAAGTAAACCTAAGGCAAGTGGGTTCAGAAAGATGTCAGCCTTTTTAACATGCAAAATTCAGTTTTAATCAATTCTTTCGAAAAGTCAGTCGAGTTTTCAAGTCTAATTTAACAGACATTTTCAAACTCAAGCTACGTTTCCCTCTCTTTCTTTTTCTTCTTCTTCTTCTTCATTTTTTCTTTTTTTTTCCCAAAGGGGTGAACCTGGGATCCAAAGCTCTGAGTTCCAGGCCTTATTTAAAGGGACGAGAGGGGCTGCAATAGGTTCATTTAGACCTCAACATTCACTGTGCATTGTACAATATCCACTGTATTTGTACTAATGATTTTGGTTTGTGTGCAGAAAATGTAAAGCATGCC
Organism: Amborella trichopoda; assembly: GCF_000471905.2. Next base: position 2,980,991 of record NW_006499883.1, on the reverse strand, counting down.
TTTGGCTGTCTATTTAATAAAATAATTCAAATATCTCAACTCTGTATTTATAATATTATATTTTATCTCTGAAATCCAGAGTTCACCACGTCGACTCACCCAAGCCCTGAGTCAACTTGGTTTTGGTAGATGGCAAGTAGGGACTGTGTGCCTTTTAAGATCATGAATAAAGCCAATTGACAGTTAAAGTTTCTAGGATATGAAAGATTGAGTTGCCTCAAATATACAAAACAACAAGAGCTAACAAATATTGCTCACATTCATCACCCTTATGACAAAAGCATCTTGGTGGATCTCCACAATATATTGTCAAATATCACAAATATCCCCGAGTATTCAAAGAGGAAAATGTAAATTCTTTCACAAATTAATACAAATGGTGAGATTACAACACAAGACCCGGTAGCATAGCAAGGAAAAAAGATTGAGTTTCTAAGAGGCTCATATCAACCTACACTAAATTCAAAACCTCCACATACACTAAATCAAAGTAGGTATCATGCAGTACCTTTCGTAGTGTCATTGAATGCTTCTCAGTATTAATACAAATGGTGAGATTACAACGCAAAACCCGGTAGCATAGCAGGGAAAAAAAAGTGAGTTTCTAAGAGGCTCATATCTACCTACACTAAATTCAAAACCTCCACATGCACTAAAATCAAAGTATGTATCATGCAGTACCTTTCGTAGTGTCATTGAATGCTTCTCAGTATTAGGAGTCCTCATTTTCATCTTTTTATGCGTTGATGGATCCTGATATAGCAAAGGCAAAAGACACTAGAGGATACATATCTCGATCTATGGTATAAGTCCAAAATATTTCAACAAATCAAAATGCGATCAGGTAAGTGGATGAATACCGCAAACATGACAGTGCTCTTGGTTTTTTTGCGCTTTGTGATTGTTCTCCCATTAGTGGTTTCAACTTCATATTCATGCCGTGTCACCTGCCACAAGAGAACCTCCAAAAGTAGGAAAAAAGGCGTACAAATAAACCGACAAGAAAAAGATCATACGCACGAAATGAATAGAAATAACAAGATAGGTGTCGCACGGTGACACAGTTTAATATTATGTGGCCCTAAATCAAATTATTTTCCAGTCTCAAATCCATGGTCCATACAAACAAGAATTTCATGCTGATTGAGGCTCACCTTCCTATGCTTAGGAATATTCCTTATATTCTCACCCTTGCCTTTCTCTACTTTCTGCGATAAACTCAGGACAGGTGTGCGCATTGATCCCATAAAGTTCACAACCTAAACAGAACAAATATAAGAGGAAAAGATCAAGAACATGAAGCATACCAGTTCTTTAACTTGTATAAAATAAAAATCTTAAACATTTTATTGAAACAATTAAAATTAACAAAAAACACTTATAAATGATTCCAAGCCACCTCCCCTTCATTGTTATGTCTCGTCGTATCAAGATGGTGTCCTTTTGAACCACCACTATCTTTCTTCTTGATTGACGAAACAGAGTATTCCTGTTCATGAAATCAAGATCTATTCTCATCAGAAAATCTTGATAGTTCTCATTCTCCACAAAAGTTTGTAATGTGCTAAGTTGATCCCTTTCCATATGCTGTCATGTTGAATGAATATGGGTTATATTCACAGGACTCAAATAAACTTTTTTTACTCCATGCATCCATACCAGCAGCAAACCAGAAGTGTCAGTTCTGGTTAAATTAGCAGTTCAACTTGTCATCAAATTGGTTGGATAATGAAAACTCGTCAAACCCTAAAAAATTTAAAAAGATTTACAAAGTTGGGTGTATTTCCAAGATCCAGGTTTTGGGTCCGATTGGCAGTCTGACCAGTCGACCCAATTGGTTCTGCTTTTGACACTTACAATTGTATGATCATCAGTCTCTTAACAAACTAAAGCAGTCAGTAGGCATTTCAAGTGCTCGATACAAAGAAAGAAACCTGCTTGCAAAACCTGATTTCTGGAAGTTGAAATACTCAATGGTCTGTGACCAAGTTATGCTAATTAAGGATTTTTATAGTGGAGAGCAAATGTTTTGGTGGAGAACCATGTGAGATGAACTTTTCACGAGTAAACTATATTAATCAACAGACTTTAAGAATTATATTAAGGACCCTGTTTAACGAAAATGGATATTCTGTAAATTCCAGTCTTGAAAAGATTCATCAACTCTCGACTATCGTAATAGACAGTCCGTCTAACCGCCCCTTGCATATAGGACATGCATTGGGTTAAGCCTGAGCGTATTTGTCTGGCCATTTTACAAATTGTGAATGCTCAACAAGAAATTTTCATACTTTACAACATAAGAAAATTACAAGCAGTTACAACAATATGCCTTTACACGTCTTTGTTTCATATCTTCTAAGAGCTACTGTTACCATCTCAGTTATAGCTCTATAATAAGGATAATCATCGTCATCGACCCATTATGTGTGTAAATTTTTACGGGTACCCATTTATTGAGTCAGCCAGAGCAATCAGCGCAATCATGGTTCATGTACCTTTCCCTAATAATCTCACTCATTTAGACAATGAGATCATATTATCTTTCAAGCACCATTTGTTCTATCAAAACATTACGAATCTCAACTTTGTCATTCTTTACCACATATCTTATTAGAAGGAACATGCGCCATATAAGCAACCCATGCAATGTATTTTCAACACTTGCGTACATGGAATCCTAAGAATCATTCTATTATTTCTCCCAAGAAAGGCATTGCTTATCAAGATCAATCCAATTGTAATTAATGTAATAATGCAACTGTGATTCGTTAATTTCTTTACCAGCCAGTGCCAAGATCCTAGTCATACAATACAATCTAACATCCACTAGTTAGAAATAAGTGGATCAGGAAATACTTGACAGGGAGAAACTTGCATTACCTTCTTTGAGTTCACTTCAAGACCCTCGTGTTGTTGATTGTCATCCATTACCTTCCACTGCAATTGTAACAAAGCCCTCTGCTTTTCTTCCTATGAAGAAACATGTATAAATGAGAATAATACAGAGTTTCAAGATGAAAATGCTAAATAAGCAGGGGATTCTAATCAACTGCTGAAAGGTTGTTTAGCGATATGGGTAATGACAATATATTGGTAAACAAATAAATCAGTATTGATTTATTTTGGCCCGAACCATTCGAATAAAAAACAAACATTTCAGTTTGTTAAAAATTCAGAGATAGGTCGGATTTGGCTCCAAAAGAAAAGGGAGTGAAAAAACAGATATGAACATTACACTACACTAACATGTGTAAATTGAATACAAAACAATCAAAGCCTAAAAGTTATATGATAAAATGGATTATTTGGAATAATAGAAATACTGAGAGAGAGAAAGAGAGAGAGTACTCCATGCTGAGCCATTCAATCTTGAAAACCCAATTTTTATTTCCCAATAATAATGCTCTGGGAGGATAAATATCATCCTCCATTGAAAAAAAGGACACGAACCTAGCTCATCCTTGAATTTTACTTTTTAGAGCATTTGATCCATGTTTCCAATGGGGGGAGGTCATCGCCACCACAATTTTTAAGTATATTACTTTTCCAATTGTCGGTGAATATTTAAGCAAATCCTATCCCTTAGTGAGTAATCTAATAAGCAAAGAAACCTTAAGCAAATCTAATCTTTTAGTAAGTTTATATAATCAGCAAAAATCAGGGAGTTCAAATCCATTTAAGAGAAGTTTTAAAAAGTTCAACTCTAAAGAAGGTAACAAAACACAGTTTTTTTCTTTTCTTTTTAAAAATAAGTTTTTCTTTGAACAAAGCATATAATACCAGATTAATATGATGTGACCCAAAAACCATAATATTTTGCCAGAATTTTGAAAATGGAGTCCTAAATAGTTTTGAAAAAATCTCCACCATTTTGAAAAAAACAAAAAGAGGATACAAAAAACATATACCAAACTGCATGCTGCTAACTATGGTTTGGCCTAAAAGCTTTGTATACATGTTATTGTGTGTCAGAGAACACATAAGGCATGATCTGTAGGATTTTCTTTTCTGTTATGCTATTAAGCTAGTGTCACAACACTAATTTGGTCAACCTGGACTTTGACATTCCTACAGCAGATAATACCTTTGACTTCTGAAGCTCAAGTTCCTCTTGGAGTGTTTTAAGTTCATCCATGTGCTGATGTCTCAAAGCTTTTATCTGAGATTCGTTTTCTTTCCTCAGCAACATGGTTTTCTAATACATCAGAAGAAAAAAATCCGTCAGTGCAAACAAAATCTCCAGCATAATGTAGATAGATCGTAGAGCTACTGAACCTCTCTCAATTCATTTTCAGAGTGAATCTGCAATCTCTTTATTTCGTCACTTTTCTGAGCTTTAAGAGCCAGTTCTTTGTTATTGTACTCTTGCTGAATTTGTTTAATCTGCACATGAAAAGCAACATCAAACAGGGAAAGCGCAACCAATATAGTTTTAAAGTTTTGATTAACTAATAATAAGAGAGTTATGCAGAACCACAAAATAATGCCAGAAGTTCTTTAATTACACCGCCAGAAAGTCCAAAACAAATATCAGCACGACAGGATGTGAACATCAAGTCCATATTCTATTTTTACATATTTAATATCAGAGTCCAAATTCCTGAAAACAGGAAATATGAACTTCAGTTTAGTAACCCATACACTAAACAATTTCATGAGTTACCAATGAGTTGTGTTCCTCTTGAAAAGTCTGTAGATTGTGCTGTACTTCCTCTTTATTTTCTGCAATTCTTTTTTCACAAGTTCTTTCCATTTCTTCAAGAAGTTTAGCTGCCTGAAGAAGCAATCGTGTCCAAGGAGTGACAGATGTCCAAAATGAATAGAATCACATAAATGTACAGTATAACTTCATACAATATAACTTCATAAATGCAAGGAAAAGAAAGGACCTTCTCTTTCTCCATGTTAAGGATCTCCTGTTTCTCCATCTCATATTTCCTTCGGATGTCATTGATTTCCTACACCGTGCAACATTAGCTTCCAAAATAAATGGTATGCGATAGGTTGCATTTGGAATGATACAACATTCCAGTACCTGGTCATTTCTTTGAGATATTTCCTTCAAATGTTTAATTAGCTCCAGCTGTCTACCCTCTAGCATCAAATCATATTGTTTTTTAGCATCTGTGAGGGAGCATTCTGCAGCAGCAAGTGACGCCTGCATCTGAAAGGACAGAGCTTGTACAACTCAGTTGTCTGTTAACTGTTATTCTTAATAATGAAGCCCAAACAATTTGCTCAAGACAAAAAGCCTGGCCTCCATTATCCATGAAACAATGGGGGAATAACAAAAGGTCTTTCTATCGATAGACTAGAACCACCAATCGTATATAGCATAACCCAAACTGCCTGTATTTTCATGAGCAAGAACATTGAAGGAATAATACTAGAAACACCAAGAGTTACCAAAATCTCTATGCACGTATAAGATTTGAAGTATTTCGCACTACATGGTAGAAATGAAAAGAGAAAATTATATAATGCTGCAGTAGTTATAATACTACAAATAAATCTAGCATTGTCAAATTTAAATAAAACCAAAAAATTGAATAATAAATGAGAAAACATAGAGTTATCTCAAATCATCAAAAGAATTCAAGAGAAAAATAAGAAGTGATTTTCTAGTTCCATAAAGTAAATAATTAAAAAAAATTTAATTTACAGAAGATGGGTAAACTTTGCAGTTGCTCAATTGAGGATTATTGTAAAAAATATTTAAAAATATATAATAAATGGTGAAAAAGATGAAAGTCCTCACATAGCACAGAAACAACAATGCTTAGAATGTCTAAAATGCTTAGTATCAAGGGTTGATTTGAGAACAAAGAAATATGGGGGAGTAGTGAGAATAAAGAGAGGAGGTCATAGTTGGACAGAGAGAGCATGTCCACATCATTATTGGAGGAAGTTGGAAACACTCTTGGAGCCAACAAGGCTTCGATAGTGTAACATAGAAAAACATAAGAAGCCCTAATCAAGCCAAAAGCAATGCTGAAAAATATGCACAATGAGGCATTAGTAAACATTCTGATGCTGCAAAATTTTGATGCGTTATAATATGAAAATGATAGATGTCATAGGTTTCTTCTTCTCCCTGAACACAATATTAAAGAAACTGCACTCGGAGAAGCTATTTTGGGGAACTTAGGATATTTTAATCAAGAAACTACAGCAGTGAGGAATATAGTTAATGCATTGGGAAAACAAGGATTAATTGGAATATATGTTATAAACAGATGGGGCTGTTTTATGCATCTTATGAGAAGAACGTGGGTGTTTCAGTCCTTCCATGTGAATCAACAAATACAAATCTCGTTTGAAGGTACATCCAATATTGTGAGTTATTATTAATTCGAGAAACAAGAAAATGAAAGGGAACAAATACAACACAAAAATATCAGCGAAATGGAATTTACAAACCTCCAATCTCTGATCTTCCAAATGCTTCTCTCGTTCTAGAAACTGCAGATGAAGCTGGTCTTTCTCATCCAAAGCTTGAAGGAGATTGCGTATTTGATCCTCCAGTGACTTAACCTGAGTACCACTCTCAGTAATTTCCTTCTGAAGAGTTTCAATTTCCTCCATCTTCTCATGTAACATAGACTCCGCCTTTTCTTTTATATCTAGATTCTGTGACTCCAATTGCGACATTTTAAGCACCAAATCTTGCTGTACATTATAGGAAAATGTCACTACAGATATTTCAATTTGATATTAGATCTTTCAATCTCAGCATTAGAAAATTGAATAATATCTTTCAGAAATTGGAAGGAACACCAATAAGAACTGACAAAATAATGCCAATGTCACACGGCGAAATAAAAAATATGGCAATCTCGTTTTTGGAGGAAGTGAATGTTTAGTTGCTTAATTCATTTGTTGATGAGATAAGGAAGAGAAAGATCTGAATGACACCTGAGAAATGTCTCAGAGAAAATAGAGTTTGATCATATCACTTCTTGAGAACATTAGCAATCCACATTAAGTGGGCTGCACAATTTTCCAGTTGTAGGGTGGAGTTGGTCAGGAAAAGGGTGAGGAGAGCAGTGTCCTTCAAATCATATAATAGGGAATTTTCAGTGCTTACCTCTTTCAGTACCATACTTCATTTATTAAGAAAATATCAGAAGGGAGCTGGAGATCTCACCAACATATAGGGAGATTACATGCGCTTTGGTACTTCAGGTAGATAAGATCTCTTAAATTATTAGAAAATTTGTCCCAACACCAAATGCAATTTTTTCCAAAATATAACATCAGCAACAAACATAAGAAATGTATAATGCACAGTGAATGAAGGAGAAAAACGATAAGATAAAGGGAGGGATAATTTTCTATTAGTTTATGTCCACATGTCCAAGAAGTTTTTAAAAGATAATAAGCATGTTTCGACTTTCAGACTCAAAGAGGTTATTCCAGAAATTTATCAAAAACCAGAACATGCAAGGTTCAGATTCATAGACAAAGTATGAGAATTTGATGAAGGAGAAATATCCTTTCAAAACATTTGTACCAATGGTATTATAAACCCAGAGATTATCTTGTGGATCCAGGTTTTGAGAACCGCTCATGTGACAATGACAAACATGACACTACAAAGCACACATAAACATAAACAAGTAGAGCTCATTTTATCAACTAAAATCCCAACTTACCTTTTGCTTATCAATTTCACCCAAAGTTTCAGCTAAACTTGCACCTTTAGCCTCTAAGTTAGTAATAGACACCTCCAACCCAATCTTCTCTGATGTAAGACTCTCAATAACAAGCTGAGATCTTTGCATTTTTTCCTCTGCCAACTTGTTTGCCTCATCATGCTGCAGAACCAGGGCCCTTTTGGATTTTTGGAGCTCTGTGATTTGATTTTTCAAGCCTGGAAGAAGTTTGAATTTGAATCAGTCAGACAATAAAAAAGAGCAGATAGAAAGATCACTGATACATAATGTAAGTAAAAACAAGAAAGTTACAGACCTTCCACTTCTGAACGCAATACTCCATTCGCCAATGTTACATCCACAAACTGGGCATGGAGTTTGTCAAATTTGAGTTGGGCACACTTTGCAGTAAGGGACTTCTCCTGTTGAACCATACTGTAACAAGTATCCCAAGAAGAGGACAGTTGAATGACATAATCTGAAGTTGTTCTGCTGACTTTGTCAAGCTCAGCTATCTTCTTGGCCAAACTGTTTGCTTCGTTTTTGAAATTCTTCAACTCAATGCTGGATTCCAGTAACCTTCTCTCACAATCTTGGAATTTAAACTGCAGATTGATCTTATCTTCCTCTAAGGTACCGTTGGTGGCTTTGAGGCTATTACATGCATCATCTTTCATGCTTAACTCTTTCTGTGTGTCCTGAAGCTGACAGCCAAGACTCTGCAAGCTTATTTTATCTTCAGTAACAGTTGCTTCTAACTGTTTGATGGCAGCATCTATATCGTTTTTCCAAAAGAAAATGATTTTAGCAACAAGTGTCATAACAAACACACAAAACAGCACAGTTAGAAGTTACATAAAACTAACATGAACAGCAGCGTAACATATACACAAGAAGCAGATAGGGTTTTCTTTGCCACAGCATGAATGGCCTTGACATCTAGAAGCAGGTTATAGTCATTCTCTAATTAGGATCTATCTTAGGATGTAATTTGCCGCAAAACAACAAGATCAAATATATGGAACAGTGCAGTTTCACACATGGAACAATGCACACAATGCTGCATAGACATCGCATAGATGGTTACAACCTACCATTATATGTATATGTTTACCATAAAGACGTTGTGGTTTCCAGTCCTACTAACACCACCCCACTAACACGTTCAAAAAACTAACTCCCAAACTTGAAAGCGTTTGGCCAACACGATGGTTAGCATATTTGCCTCTATCCTTTTGCATTGAGGATTCAATTCCCCTCAAATGCATTTTCTTAATTTTTGGACACGAGCATCAGGATGGCCGAGTGATCTAACGCGACAGACTCGAGTTCTGGTCCTTGTGAGAGGGCGTGGGTTCAAATCCCACATCTGACCCTTGAATTTTTTTGGGAAGGGGCAAGGGTCATGGTGGTGGCACCCCTACACCATAGTCACCATGCTGTGGTTTCCATTCCCTCCACTAACACCACACCACTAATACTTTCAAAATGCTAACTCCTAATCTACTTGAAAAAAAGCGTAGGGGCTTTGTAATATCCTTGCTCAGGAACCCTAATGAATAACATATTGAAGATGAGAAAAAATGTTGCAGCATTGTATAAGCTCCCTCCCTCCCTCAAATTCTAAAGCAAACCTAGCTATTCTAAATTTCTCGAAGTTGTGTTGGTATAGAAGGCATCAGTGATTTCACATATGGAAAAGGAACGCCAATTTGAGAAAATCAATAGAATATGAAATATCGGAAAAGGTCATGGTTGAAAGGTCAAGAGGCATTTTGGTAATGAGGATCCACCTAAGGCAACACTCACAAATCCATCTCAAATTATTTGCAAGCACTATAGTAAAATCTAGATTCTTGAATAATTTTGCAAAATCCTTGTCAGCAACTACTTACTCTAGCTTGTGCGAATATGTATCATATGAGTGATTCATCCTTACCTTTATCGATTACAAGCATGCCTTTCGATTGAAGCTCATCAATGTAAGATCTTTCCATTTCTTCCTTCTCTCTTTTGAGCGTGTCCAACTCATGTTTCCCTTCCAAATCAAAAAAGACAAATATTATTATAACAACATGTGCATATCTCTCTATAGAAGTGCAAAGCCATTCATGGTTTGAACAGAAATTTCAGATTTCCCAACCAATAAACCCAACTTCTTACATCCAAGTCATCCATTCATATCAATCAGTATCAAATTAGTTATGCAGAGGAATAAACTAACAGAACATACACATGCAAGCGAATCTGACAGGACCAGGAGTATCATGCATTAAGCAAACAAAGAACACTGCATCTGGGCTTCGACTTTAGAAAGAAATGCGATGTAATGTGTAGCTTTTCTCAAGACTCTCTATCCAAACCAAAAATGGAAAACAGGCAGCACCCCTGCACTGCATCATTAAGGAAGCACAGAAGTTCCATGGATGCTGGTTGCTAATAATTGGTATATGAGAAGGGAATAGTCATACAGAGAACTCACCATGTCTGATTCTTTCCTCAGCAGAATCCAATTTCAAAGAAAAGTCCTTCAATTGGAAATGCAAACCATCAAAAGCTTTTGAGTTCTCTAACAGCTTATCCTCAAAGAATTTTTTATCTTCCTCAGCTGTTAGACAAAAGCACATCAACAGGTTATTTTCATATCTGAGCCAATCATTGAAATCAAAATCAAAGCCAAAGGAACAAGAGCAATAGATACACCATCCAAAACTTTTGTCATCGACAAAAGCACATCTAACACAAGAAAGTATAAAGAAACCAATATTAGTAACTTATGCACCAATACTGGGATGATATTGTCAATTTGAGTCAATTTTCTATCATCATCATCATCTAAGCCTTATCCCAACTATTTGGGGTTGGCTACATGAATCTTGTTCTACCATTCTACTCATAAGCTCAGGATTAATGACAAGATTCGTTAAAGTTTTATGTTGGCTGCCCTACACAACCCTCCTCCTTTACCCTGGCTTGGGACAGCCATGACCGTCTTGGGGCACGCCAACCAAGGCAGGGCTAATTTGAGTCAAATTTCTATATTTCCATGAATCTGAAAACTTCAGAACTCAAAGGACAAGGTTACCCACTCCCCTCTCCTCAGGCCTCACACCGCCATTAGAAAATATTTGAAAGCACTTCTTCTTCTGTTCCTCCCATATTTTCCGTATTTTACAATACTAAAATTCTCTAGAATCAATAAAATTACCAGTAACAAGCACAAGCAATACCAACCAGATGAAGAATATAAACTGATTCTTTCTAAAGATAGTGCTTTCGCTATTTTGTAATACATTGAAATGACCCAATCATTTTCAAGAAAACTAAAACTGAGCAGACCTCATCAGCTTTAAGTATTGTCAACAAGCGGCATCCTAATATGTTACCTTTCCCCAGAATTTTCGATGTACATATGTAGGCAAGAACGTTTGGAAAATTAAGAATCAATATTCACAAAACATCTGATAGAAAACATTACCTCCTCGAACAAGACCAGCCAAGTGCTGCAGAGTTTCAGTGAGTTGATCACATAGTGTCTTAGTTGAAGAGAGTTTTGAATCCAATCCATTCCAAAGCTTTGAGTCTTCTTTCTGTTTGACTTTAAGTTTTGCATTTTCATTGCTTGCGTCTTGTAATTTTGCCTCCAAAGCATGAATCTGCTCTGCAAACTTTTTCAGCTTTGAGTTCTGCAACATTAATCCAATAGTTGAAACCTTCCCTATGCTATTCGTGAAGTAAAGTTCCAGTTGTTCTGAATCTTTTTTTTACAAAAAAAAATAATTAAAGTTATAATTCACATTTTGCAGAATAAAAAAACATAACCATATCACTTTTCATAAAAATTTTAAACCAAAAGTTTCCTATTTCAATTCCTTGCATTACAAATTATTTAACTATTGTATTACAATATTATCTAATATTACATAATAGATTATAATATGGAAAAAGTTTATACAAGGATGCTACCTTATAATGGATTTTCTGAAAAGAGGTGATGGTCCCTAATAACCACAGTGTGAACATAAACTAGCAAGATATTTGATAATGGAATGGCATCACACCTTCATTCTTTAATATGTAAAAAGTTTATATAAGGATGCAACCTTATAATGTAGAACTACGGATGCCCCTAAAAAATCCATCAAAAAAGGAAGTTTTAATGTTGAAAAACCCTTTGATTGATCATCTCGAAATCAAGATGTATGACTATGAAAAATAAAAAGATTTTAAGTCTCAGAAATAGTGCATTTTACAACATATTATCTACGCCGTCCATTTTCAAGATTTTCATTTGTTTATAGATCTACTTGATTTT
>NW_006499883.1:2946171-2958156 GCF_000471905.2 Amborella trichopoda | reverse complement strand
TACACCTATTTGCATCCATCTTTAAGAGGGATGCTTTATGCATATGGACCACATATTGTAGAAATGTTGTCGGTCCAGCCCGCATGAAACAATTGTTCTTGGACTAAATTAGGCTTTAGATTGTACAGGATGCCATATCTTTTCGAAAAGCACAAAAATAGCTCAATTTCGATATACAAATTTGACCAAGGCGATTTGTTTTTCTGTAGGGGGCCATCTCTAATTTTCTTTGGTTAAAATTAAAAAAAAAAGGACTTTTATAGGGGGATCGGAGAAATGTGGGCCTCTCAATAAATCTATTTTTGAGATGAATTTTAAGACTTAATTTTTAAGGAAATGTAACCTCTAGCATGAAAATCATGAATATGAATTACTAAATAAATTTTAAAAATTAAAAATAATAGTTTTAGTAAGAAAACATTTGGACTGTTGGTTTCCATTGTTTTTAGATGGAACACCTACTTGCATCCATGTTTAAGATGGATGCTTTACACTTTCTAGATCGCAGTTTAACCAATCCAGTTTAGTGGATTAGCAATTTAAAAAACATTAATTTTTTTTAAAAAAAATTAAGTGAAGGCAGTCGATTTTGTTAGAGAACCGCTAGAACTAGTCAAAATCAGCTAGTTCAATGATTAAGAGCTAAAAAATTAAAAAAAATGCAGAACTAGTTCACACCGTTTCTCTGACATAACTGGTCGGTTCTGTCAGATAACCAATACAGACCGGCCAAAACCAACCGATTCATGGGGAAACTGACTGATTCCCAACATTTTATGGGATCCAAATCAGCATGTCCGACTCTCAATCCAGCGAGGCTAGCTCATATCCTGATCACCTATTTTTTAAGACAGTGCCGTTAATCCTGCGGACTTGGCCCAAGAGAAAAAGTGCAGAGCACTTACAACTTACTGGACCACTTAAATATATAAACGTTGACATACTTGACGAATGAAAACTACTTTTAAGAAAATCCTATTCTTCAGTTGAGAGCAATGAATATGCCATACTCATCTCTCACTCTTCGAGATTCGCAGAAGAAAAGGGTATGGACATTGATTCACTCATCCATAAACTGAAGGAGCAAAGAAGGTGAAAACTAAGGCAAGCCCTAGCTTTAACTGAAACAATGAAAGAGAAGAAGCAAATATTCAAATGAAAGAAAATAACATGGTCAACATGAAGCATGGGAAAAACCGAACACCAAAACCAATATTTGAGCTTACTATGAAATGATAACAAATGATGATTTGGGCGGCTATTACTCTAAAAAATCTATCTTATGTTTATCGTTATTGTCTACTTCTTATTATTTATATTCAAATATCGAAATAAATAACATGAAGTTTCTAGGCAGGTCATTTAGTTTAAGCAAAACTATAAAGAGTGATGCTCTCATTATCTTCAATATATTCCATTATGGGATCATATACAATGAGACTGTCTACCTTTGGTACAAATAGGTCAGAATTATTTATGATTGTCTGATGTGAAAGTTGATAGCTTGGGTGTAACGTAAAGTTCAAGAAAATTTATTTTGAACTTTAAGCTTGGTCAATGAAATAAATGCAACCATCTAATTTCACATCTAATTATCAATATTAATTGTGACCACCTTGTACTAAAGATAAATTTTCTTATTGTTTACTTTTCTATTACTAAATCCACGATTAGGGCACAAATATAAAGTAAACTACCTTTAGTTTCTAGGCAGCTTGTTTAGTTTAAGAAAATATATAACAAGGTGTTCTCATTATCTTTAATTGTAGTACTACATCCATGATTAGGGTACCATTATAAGAAATAAACTGCATGAAGTTTGGAGGCTGCTTGTTTAATTTAAGGAAAACTATACGGTGGAACTCTTACTATCTTTCACGTATTACTATGTCCATGAGTAGGGTAGCCAAGTGGTCATGCCTTCTATGAGTCTCGCTAAAAGATGTAGTTTTTATGTCGGAAATTTTCATGATGGCCTAAAAATCTATTTTTATTCTTATGAAATTCAAAGATCCAAAGATAGTTAGATCAAGTAAATCTATAAATACTTAAAGATAGACGTCTAGATTATGTGGTACAATATGTGTTATTTTTAATATTTGAATTCCTTTTTTTCATAGTTATATATCTTGAGGTCAAGATATCAATGGTAGGGTCTTTCAAATGCCTTTTTGGGTGGATTTTGAGGTGCACATTACTTCTCTAGTATAAAATTGGCACTTGAAATAAGCTTTTTCCTCTAGATAGGTATATCATCACAATTAGGCTCATGTCTGGCCTAACATTTCTAGCTAGCCCAAGTTAGGCTCAAGCTAAGATCTCAATGATAAATGCGGACTAAGCCAGCTCCACAAGTTGTGAATCACTTTTGAGTTCAGCTCGATTGAAACCTAGCTCAAGCCCAACGTATTTGACAACAACTAATGATACAAGGAAAAATACTAAAAAAGACCATTCATTTTTGGCACAAGGAGGTCACAAATACTCTTATCTATCACATTTCAAATCGGATGGTTGTAAGATTGTCTTTGACTAAACTCAAAGTTAAAAAAAAAAAACATTTTAAAATTCATGACATACCCCAAGCTATCTAATTTGACATCTAATAGCTAGGAATAATTGTGACATTCTTGTAACATAGATAAATGGTCCCATAGTATATAATTCTATGGCAAAACACATGCTCATTAGTAAAAAATTTCTTTATCTTTTCACTAATGAGCACGTGTACTATGCTCCCTCAGGAGCAAAGTTTACTTCTAACCCCTTGGCCATAGCACTTACTTGGGAAGATTGTTTTCAATCTAAAATTTTGGGAACTGCTTAAGAAGTACTAGTTGATTATTCAAAAAAAAAAATTGAAATTTGAGTTTTTTGACTCTTAAATCTATTCAATGTTAAAACATTATTTTTTTCAAGTACATAGAAGGTAAAATTAGAAATTTTTTTATTGAGGTTAATCTATAGGTTGAATAGGTTAGATCCCCAAATTTTGGGGTCCTAAATTATTTCTAAGTAGGCTTTTATCCAAAGGAGTAAATGAACATTCTACTCATACAGGAGTAGAATATCTTTTGGCTTCACTATGTTTAGCAATCCCATTTCAAGCAACTAACACTCTAGGAGGTTAATCTATAGAGAATTTTTTCATTCTAAAATATTGGGAACGATCTAAGAATCGCTAGATAATTATTTTAAAAGAAAATATTTGAAGTTTGAGTTTTTCTTACTCTTAGAACATGCCCTTCAAAAATTAGGCGTTGAGTTCAATCTCGAGTATTATTTTCTTTTAATACATAGTTCAATTTAGAAATGGGACTGCCTTTAAAGAAACTATTTACATTTTGTACGAGGAGGTCGCAATTATTCTTATTCTTTAAATTTCAAAATAGATGATTGTAAAAGTATCATTGATTAGACACAATTTCAAAAAAAAAAAAAATTGGGTTTTGCATGACTTACCCCAAATCATCCAATTTGACATCTAATGAGTAGAAATAGTTGTGACCTGCTTGTACAAAAAGATAATTAGTCTCTTTGTAGATAATCCCTTTAGAAATTTACTCACGGGTCAAAGAGATCATGACGTAATATAAAATTTACCTGCAAACAACACCGGCAAAAATTAATCGTATTTTAGAGAGAGAAATAAAAATGAGAAGGGAATCACAAGAAAAAAGAACAAAACGTGCGGATCCGTATTCTGACACAGCCCACAAGTATACGAGGTAAATAAAAAAACCTCAAGGGCTTCTTTCTTTCTCTCTACGCTCTCTAAAGCAAAAGCTTCTGTTATTCATGTCAAAACCAATTGTCCTTTACAAAGCACGAACCTTTGTTGGTGTTATCTCCACATAAAACACCGCCTTATCAATTAATTCAACAAACTCCTTTCCCTTCTAATAAACACGATCATTTCTTTAGTAGATAGTCTTATCCTTATCACATAAGACAACTTCTAAAGGAAAACATCGAAACTTATCTACTAATAAAAATGTCGCATTCAAAATGAGAGGTAGAAAGTCCTACCAAAATAAAGATTTATCCCTTCTAAAATAAAATAAAAATAAAGACTCATTAAAAAACTAAATCATCTTTTATTTTGTCTTTTTGTGATCACGATCTGATCACTCCAGATAGTCGAGTGGGATAAATCTTGACTGCATCATCCTCCCCTGGTTGGAGAGAACTCGTCTTCGAGTTAAGCTCTTCGTCACTATAACCATTTCCAGCATAAGAAATTAAGTGCTTGACATTGAAAACATCAGAAGTCTGTATGTGGCTTGGTAGCTTTAACTTATAAGCATTGTCATTGATCTACTTTAGAATTTCGCATGGCCCGATCTTCCGATTATTGAGCTTGTTATACTCCCCAACATGATATTTGTCTTTGGTCAAAATAGCCCACACATAATCTCCAACTTCGAACACTTGTTTGCGACGATGCTTATCCACAACAACCTTGTATTTTGCATTACTGACTGCAATTTGCTTCTTAACCTACTCATAAATGTCTTTGATTTGGTTAGCTAAATCTTCTGCCTTGCCACTAAATTTCCTTGCATGAGATATAGGAGTCAAATCTAGTACACTGCTTAGATTATCTCCATAGACAAACTTCAAATGGGCTCTTCTGAGTAGTTCGATTCTGGGACCTGTTGAAAGCAAATTCATCTTGAGGTAAGCCAAATCCCACTACTTCGGCTTGTTTCCTGCCAAACTACGGAATAAACTTCCTAAGCCCTTATTCACTACCTCTGTCTGACCGTCAATCTGTGGATGATATGCTTTGCTAAGACATAACTCAGTTCTCATCAACTTCCATAGAGATCTTTAGAAAATGACTCATGAATTTTATATCTTTGTCTGAAGTGATTGACTTTAGAATGCCATGCAATCGAACAATATCTTTGAAATAAATTTTTGCAAAATTAGAAACATCCATAGTTTTCTTGCAGGTAATAATGTGTGTCATTTTAGAGAATCTGTTGACCATCACAAACAATAAATCCATGCCTCTCTGTGATCTTAGTAACCCCAACACAAAATCCATAATTATATCGTCCCAAGGTGCAGATGGCACTAGTAATAGAGTATAGAGTCCAATATTCTGCGTATTTCATTTGGCATTTGTCTACAAATCTATCAATGTCATGAAACATCTTGGGCCAAAAATAATCTTTAGATACCAAGGCCATGGTTTTGTCACTACCAAAGTGACCTTCATTATGCAACTCTCTGATAATCTTATCCCGTAGTGAGCAACCTGGTATACATAGTTTCAGGCATCTGAAGAGAAAACCATCACCACAAAATAATCATCACACTTTCCTATTAAAACTTCAGTAAAAATTATTGCAAATTTAGAATTATCTTGGTACAAGTTGAAGGTATCAAATCCCACTACATTCATCTTCATAGTGGTAAGTAGTGTAGCTCTCCTGCTCAAAGCATCAGCTACCCTATTATGAACATCTGCTTTATGCTTCAAGGTAAAAGTGAACTCCTGCAAGTAAAACACCCATTTAGCATGCCTTTTATTGAGTTGTGCTGACTATTGATGTATTCAAGAGCTTCGTGGTCTGAGTAAAGAATAAACTCTTGTTGCACAAATAATGTATCCAATTCCTCAGTGCTTGTACAATGGCATAAAACTCAACATCATAAGTAGAATAATTAACCTTGGACCCATTGAGCTTTTCACTATAGAATGCCATCGGTTTTCCTTCCTGACTTAACACATCACTAATACCAACTCCTGATGCATCACAATCAACTTCAATTTTTTTTATCAAAGTTAGTAAGGCCAATACAGGTGCTTCTAGCATTTTCTTCTTAATCAATTGAAAACTTTGCTTTGCTTCTGGAGTCCATTGAAATTTTCACACTTTCAAACAATATGTAACTAGTGAAATTAAGTGCACTAAATTTCTGATGAAACACTTCCAAAAAGAAGCTAAATTATGGAAATTGCAGACGTCGTGTATGTTGCCTGGAATATGCCACTTAAGAATAGCCGTTAACTTGGATTGATCTGCTTTCATCCCCTCAGAAGAAACAACATAACCCAAAAATACCACACTATCTATCATGAAGCTGCATCTCTTAATATTAGCATATAGTTTATCTTGCCTTAGAGTTTCAAGAACATCCTTGAGGTGTTGCATATGAGTCTCACATGAAGGGCTGCAAATTAATATGTTATCGAAGTACATGACAACACACTTGCCAATAAACGATCTGAGCACATGGTTCATTATTCTCATGAAGGTACTAGGAACATTTGATAATCCAAAGGGTATAACCAACCACTTAAATAAACCATCTTATGTTTTGAAATTCATTTTTCACTCATCCTCACTAATACGTATCTGATGATAACCACTCTTTAAGTCAATTTTAGAAAAAGACCTTGGCTCCAAAAAGTTGGTCCAACATGTCATCCAACCTAGGAATTGGGAAATGGTATTTCACAGTGATTTTGTTTATGACCCACAGACATTCGCCAACTAACATCTTTCTTTGGTGTCAATATAGCAAGCATTGCACACGGACTCATGCTAACCTAGATAAAATCCCTTTTAAGTAATTCCATAACCCGTCTCTTAAGTTCCTCATGCTCTTTGGGACTCATGCGATATGTTGGCCTGTTTGGTAAGCTAGACCCCAAAATGAGATTTATGTGATGTTGTATATCCCGCATGGGTGGTGAACTCGACGAGAGGTTATTTGGCATGACATCACTATAGTTCTCAATCAGATATTTAACCTCCTATGGAATAATGGAATCTAAACCCTCATCATGAACTAAAGCAAACATTAACCCAGTCTCTTGAACTTGCTGCATAAATCTAACCATTGAGGGTAAATTTACACCCTCCACTAGTTTAGACATATGCGTAATTTTCTCTATCATGGGAGCTAACATAGTTTTATTATTTCCTTCCCACATAGCATATGTGTTCCTCCTCCCATCATGTATAGCTCTATGACTATATTGCCATGGTCTACCCAATAATGGATGACAAGCATCCATGACAAACACATCACACCATACATCAACAACATATTTCTTTTCAATAGAGAAAAAAACATGACATGTACTTTTACTCGTACCTCATTGCCCTTCTTGAGCCAAGTGAGCTTGTATGGATGGGGTATTTCTCGGTGCCGAGCTTGAGCTTTGTGACTGCATCTTCTGATATTACATTCTCACAACTCCTACTATCACTAATAAGCTTGCACATCGTTCCTCCAATAGTACAGGTGGTGTGAAAAATATTAGTTCTCAACCGATCCTCCTGAGTTTTTTGCTTAAGCGTTAATAGGCTCTTTCGAATAACTAAGGACTTTCCAACATCTTTATAGACAAGATCATCATCATCTGGCTCCTCATCATAAACTGAATCACTATCATACACATCAGCATCATCTAGGTTCTCAGCCACAATCATGAGTTCCGTGCTGTTATCAAGACGACTATTCGACTTCCTACAGTCTTTGACCTTGTGAACCTGCTCCTAGAATGTTGTTTCTCTATTGTTAAAGCTCGTTAACTGACTTCTGAAATAGTCCATAAAGGGTGTAAACTTAAGACATTCTGAATTGATTGTCGCAGTCTTGCTATGTATCAGCAACTAGCTACTCTTCAGTCTCAGACAAGTTGTTCCATACAACTAATTGATGGAACTCTTCAGTATAATCACCAATAGACCGCCCCACTTGACGAAAGGTAAAAGTCGTTGAAACATCATTTGCGTATATTTAAATGGCAAGAACTACTCCTTTAACTTTTTCTTTATCTTTTTCCAATCAGAGATTTTCGATTTTCCCTGTCTATCCTGAGCCTTTTTCAATTGCTCCCACCATGCTGATGCACAATTCTTAAGCTTAATGACCACGAGCTTAACCTTCCTATCATCGGGCACCTCTTTCTATTCGAAGATGCGCTCGATAGAATCATTCAAATCAATAAATTTTTCCACTTGCAATCCACCCACAAACTCCGATAGATCAACTTTAATACCTAGATCTCAATATCTGTTATCTTGAACATGGGGCTCTCACAGCAGAGCATGTGCATGGAACGGGTTCTCGAAAATTAGCTTCTAACTCACAATTGTTACCATAGTGTGTCGGGGCTCTTGGGTGTGTTTTTAGTCACATATGAGACGAAGTGTGTTCCAACGAATGCTTGATAGATTGAAGATGCCAATATAAAGTGGAGTTGTTAATGCACGCTTGATAATTGTCTTAACAGACAGTCGATAAGATATGAGCATGGTTCTTGATAACACTTGCTCAGATGTTCCCCATGATATGAAAATATTATATGCTCAGGATTCGTGATATGAAAGGGCCCCAATATGCCTTCGGAACCCTAACTCGACAGCAACCCTTATATGTCATGACTTACGGCTAATGAAAGATATGATACTAATAGTTCGTTAGTTAAGCATGCTCAAGTTTAACTTACGATCAATGATAGAAGATATCAAAATCATCTCATTGTGAGACAAGTTCTATGATATATATACTCTTAAGTCCCAAACATATCCATGTGATATATGGTGGAACCTGATACAGTTTGATATACATATTTTCTTAAATCCATTGTTAGTTACGCATATATATCGTAATATAAGATCTATGACAAGAGATCATGAAGATGTTTCAATCTGAGACGAAACTCTGGGATACATAAACTCCCATGGTACATGGATGCATCTCAATTGGATATTAGAGGAGTTTTGGGTAAGATGTGATATGACTTTATTAACCCGTCAGTTAAGGATATGGGGTTTTAATAGATGAAACATAAGAGAAACACCGTCATATGTTGATATATTGAGGTAAATCCCTAATGCCTCATATGATTTAAAGTCCATGAATGATATAACTTGGACAATATTTGGACTTGGCTTAACCCATGTCTATATTCACCATCAGTTAAGATCTGCCTTGACTGACACCCCAGAGCTTTATGTTTTGCAATCAAACTGAGATTCTTAGGGACTCATGTTTGAGGCATTATGATTATCTCACTAAAGTTTCATATCAATCGGAGGTGGCTTAACCTATCAGCCACATTGCCCCGACAATTGGAGTCTTAAAAGCTCTCTCCCCCATGCGTTACAGCCATGATAACACGTAGTCACCAAAATTGAGATTTCTCTCTCGATATAAGGAATTTTCTCATGGAACTTAAACCGTTGGATTTGTGATTCAACGCTTTATTATTCTTAAAAGGTGCAACATTTATTGACTTGTACATTTGAAGCGATTGCATCAGCAATCCACTGGTTATGCTGATGCAGTTTCCAACAGAAATACAATAATTTAGACAGATCATATATCTCTCATCTAAGATCCATTTGAGACAAGACTTAGACTATTGTATTCATGTCTGAGTCCTCTCTCACCTTTTCAAATTTCATATTCAAAGGATTTGTCATTTGGAAGCGATTGCACCCGCAATCCACTAGTCTTGTTGATACAATTTCCAACATAAATAAGTTAATTTGGACGGATGAGATCTCGCTCATCCGTGATCTATTTAAAGTGAGATTTAGACTGTTGCGTTCGTATTTAAGTCCTATTTCAACTCACAAATTTCAAATTTAAAATATTTTCTATTGAAAAGAGGTTGCACTTGTAATCTACTGGTATCATATTGGTTTTGCTGAAGTAATTTCCAGCATAAATATGCTTACCTTTGACGAACGAGATCTCTTTCATCCGTGATCCATTTAGAGTGAAACTTAGACCATTGTGTTCATATTTGTGTCTTCTTTCATCTTTCTAAATTCTATGATTAATGAATCTATCATATGAATATGATTAAAAAATACGAAGACATGTCGAGACTGTGCTGCAGAAGCTTTACTTACAAAAGATAACATAATCCCTGATGTTTCTCACACGATGTCCTTATTGGATCTGGGATCCATGAACTCAAATTGATGATAAGCATTGAATGACATGTGTGATTGTCATCAGTAGACACCTATACGAGCTTTTGAAATACATATTCATCACTTTGAAGATTGAATTAAGAAAATGAAGACGTACGATCAAAAGATGTATGATGATGGCACTTTTCGTGCTTATCACTTCGTAATTTTGAGGATGCAGGTCAGTAGATGGATAATGACTGAAGATTTTATGGTAAAGAGTTAATAAATCTGTATAAACCCACTTCCTTGATTGGGAGAGGGGTTCGATTCTTTTGGATTGCGATGATTGAATCAACGTGATAGTGTGAGAGAGAGATAGAAAATGACTGTATCGCCATGGACGAGTGCCTTCTATAACTGTTTTATGAGCTATATCTGATATAGAAAGAGATTATAATTACCAAGCCGACTTGAAGCCTGATCTCAAAGAACAATAATTCATATCACAGTACTTTTGTGTTCAAATCAAGGGTATTCGGCCTAAGTCGGGCTGTGTAAATTGTAACAGAGGATTAAACCTCTGAAACTTGCCCATTCTCAGTATATGATATAAAAAACCTGTGTTTCTATGATATGGAATATGGACCCGAATGTATTATCCTCTAGTTGTTCACTTGAAGTCTTGGGATTTCTTAAAATCTTATTTTTTTAGTTGATTAAAGGGAAATTATCAGAAATATACCTTAATTTTTGACAAGTTAGAAAAAAAACCCTCAACTTTCATAGACTTTGTTCGCACCATTTTCCCTCAATTTTGGCATTTAAAATACTTCGAGTTATCATAGAATTTAAAATGTCGTATAAAATGGGGAGTCATTACAATACTTAATGCTAGGGCTTCACAATAATACAACTAATGTGAAAGCTATTTTAGTAAAAAAAATGCTAAAAAAAAGGGTGTGGATGGGGCTTATGAAAGTTGGAGGTTTCTTTCCAATTTGAGGAAAATGAATATATATTTTTGATAATTTCTCTTTATTAAATCTAGAAATGCATCTTTTTCGGAGCGTCTAGGGGTTGGATTTTGCACCAAGCGTTGTTGGATTAGTTTTTCTCCTTGCTTTCTCAAAATTTTAAACTCTACCTTACAGAAGTTCCGCTCTTGCTGGATCGGCTTATTCCCAGCACCTTGTTGTCAAGGACGTCCACGAACCATGATCGCTTGTTAAGAGCACGCAATCGTATATGAATCTAATATCTGATACTACTTGACGCAGTATAAAATTTACCAGCAAACAACACCGGAAAAATTAACTGCGTTTTAGAGAGAGAAATAAAAATGAGAAGGGAATAACAAAAATAAAAAATAAAACGTGCGGACCCAAGTATTCCAAAACCGCCCACAAGCATAAGAGGTATTAAAAAAAACACACAATGACCCATTTTTCTCTCTCTACACTCTCTAAAGCAATTTTTTTTTGTTATTCACGTCAAAACCAACTGTCCTTTACAAAGCACGAACCTTTGTTATTAAAGAAAGCACATCCCACCCTCGTTCTTAAGGTTGGCGTTATCTGTGCATAAAAAACCACCTTATCATTTATTTCAACGCACTCCTTTCCCTTCTAATAAACACGATTCTTTCTTCAGTAGATAGTCTTGTCCTTATCACATAAGGCAAAAATTCTAAAGGAAAATACTAAAACTTATATACCAATAAAAATGACGCATTCAAAATGACAGTTAAAAAGTCCTACCAAAATAAAGACTTATTCCTTCTAAAATAAAATAAAATAAAGATTCATTTAAAAAATTAAATTATATTTTATTTAGTTTTCTTGCGATTGTAATCTGATCGTGTTAAATAGTCGAATGCGATAATCTCGACTGCATCAAGTCGCCTGGCCAAAATTTGAAGGATCTCAAATTCTCTTATATTGGATTTACCCGAGGGAGTAAATGAAAAGAATACACCACCGGGAGTATAAGGTCTTTTGACTTCAGTCATAAAGAACAGTCAAGATCGTGAGCTTCTGTCCATGGCCGCCGTTATAGCGTAACTGAAAGAAAGACCTATGCGATCTTTTGT
>NW_006499883.1:2916475-2933778 GCF_000471905.2 Amborella trichopoda | reverse complement strand
TAAGGCAGTGATTTCATGCAACGGTTGTATCATAATATAATGCAACAATATTCAAAAACCATATTAAGGCCATTTGTTTGATCCAAAATTTGAAATATACACTACTTTCATTCTAATGAATAATTACAAAAAAGAAAATTTGAAAACGAAACCTAGAAAGTAATTTTTTAACCCAATTAACATAGGTTGTCCATTTGATAAGATGCTTAGATCTAGGTCTTAAAGGGATTTTTTTTCTTTTCCATTTAGATGGCTTTATTATCATTAGATGAACAATGTTACGAAAGGAAAAATGATTTTGAGTTTGTAAAGGCTAAGATTTACCAAATAGATGGTTTGAATTCATTGTTGGAGGGGATTTATATTGACCATATCTAGGGTTCAAATTGAACTTTATTTTTGGGAGGATTGATTATTGAGATGAAAAGAGTCTGTGTGCAAACTTTTGGGTCATACAAATACTACAAACATGGTTTGCTAGAAGCGTTGTTGCATTATACTATGATGCAACCGTTGCATGAAATCATTGCCCAATATTATATTTTTAGTTATGTTTATATTTATATGTATTATTTAACTATTATATTTTTAGTTATGTTTATTTAAATATGGGTGCAGTTTGTAAAGAGCCTAGGCTCTAAACAATCAAATTGGAGCCTACCTTTAAATAGTGTCGAGAACTGTGGTTTCAACACTAAAAATCTTTGTAATAGCCTTAAAATATAGTTTTATCTTTATTTATGAAGTTTAAAGCTTCAAAAATAATGTAGATCGACAGATCTATGAAACCTTGAAAATTGATGGTCAAAAAATGCATTACAAAATACATTATTTCCAAAACTTAAAATCCATTTTCTTTCTCATGTCCATGCATCTTGATGTCGAGATGATCAATTTGAGGACTTTTGGGTATCAAAACAATCTCGTCTAGCAAAATTTTTGAGGTAGGCTCAAATGTGATTGTTTAGAGCCTCGAGTTTATATAAACTTTTCCCTTTAAATATTAATTAAATATTATTAAAATAATATATATATATATAATATTATATAATAACATTATTCAGGTCGCGTCTGGACCCGACTCGGACTTAAATAGTGTTCAGGTCCAATATTTGGACCCAACCAGACCCACTGGCTCCATTTCTTGACCCATACTCGGACCTAGGTCAGGTCCAGACTTGGGTCCTAGGTTGGGTCCGGGTCTGGGTCCATTGCCACCCCTAGATTCCTAATCCTCATTCTTCTTGTAGTCTAAGTACGAAACTGGGCATAAAGGATTGTCAATGACCCCACTTAGCCATTTCATCCACCCTTGTTGGAATCCCCAAAGTAGGGCCAAGGTCATTGAAACCAAAAGAAAATGACCCCACTTAGCCATTTCATCCACCACCCTTATTGAAAGTGCCAAAATGGGCCCAAGGTTGTTGAAGCGCAAAAGAACCCAGTTTAAGTATGAGAGAGGGACGATGTTTTTAAGTGAACTGAGAGAGGACGGGTGTTTTTAAGCGGACCTCAAGTGAATGAGGTGGAGTTTATAATTTAGGCAGGTCCAGGGGCATTCATATTACCCGTCACGCCATGTAACAGATTTCTTAGCCTTTAGGCGTGTAATTGATGTCATGATTTTTGGAACAATGTTTGGAGCCACATTTCCATTTCTTGTATATTATGTGCATACCTAAACACAGGAAATAACAAGTTTCCTTGTAATCCATTATCTCATATTGGTAATGCAGGTACCCAAACGGCCCCTAGGGTATCCGACAATCCATTACAAGGAAATGGATTTACGTGAAATCCCTCGTTTTCATTGTTTGGGTACGCAACAACACAAGTGTGAAATGGTAATAGGTTACCATATGGGGTCCAAAATCGTGTAATGGATTTTTCACCAAAATAGCTGCGAAATGGATTACGAGGATGACGGGTAACCTATTCCCCGTCGGATGCGATAAAGTTAAAGGGCACTCCCTTTCCACCATGGACAATTATGGCATGAGATGGCTAATTTGAAGTCAAAACTCACCTATCTTCCTTCAAAATAAAGTAGCCACTTGTAGCTGAACCCTTTAAGTAACTAATTTATTTATTCTCTCTCTTAAAAGTTAATTGGTTTGAATATATAAGTAGTAATTTATTTATTTATTATTAAATTTATTATTTTTTATTTTAAAATTATTTTAGAAAATTATAAAAAAATTATTTTAAATTTTTTTTAAAAAAACCTTAAGTCTTCTCCCGAATCAGCCGAAGTACCAAATTGCTTCATTTTTCAGAACAAACTGAAGTAGACTCCGAAGCGAATCTGACAACATTGGATTAAACAGAGACTCAATCTGTTGGATATACTCATTCATTGTGTGATTCATTCGTGAATTTTGTGATCGTGTCAGGATTATGTGTGTTATTGCAAAACCTTGTTATTTATTATGCAGGTCAATGTCAAATGTATTCGCCATGGCCTTACATTAGTACAATAATGATGCCATTGCTTTTCACATATTAGTAAGTAGTGATGAGGACAATATTCTCTCTTTGAAAATGGTGAAGCTATTCACTTATTAATGAAATAATTAAAGGGAGAAGGGATAAAATTAATTGTTGGTTCATTCACATATTACAAAATAAAGTAGTTTTAATTGGTATTTTATCTTAAAAAAGGGAAGAAAAACTTGTACAACAAAAAATGCATTACTATAGATAAAAGTAATGCAGTATTTCCTAGCCAAAATATTGGTAATGTAGTTCCTAGATTTCTTCCGGACATAGCCAAACAGTAACAATGTATTACCCAGATTGCATCCAAATGCCACCCAAACAGTAGCAATCAATTTTCATGTGATATATTATGTCAGTAATGAATTACGTCAGCAATATATTTCCGAAACAATATATTTCCAGGTACTCAAACGACCCCTAATAAAGGAAAATTGTTTCATGCGGGCTGGACAACATTTCTACAATATGTAGTCCAGAAGTATAAAGCATCCAATGGATGCAAATATGTAGTCCATCTAAAAACTAGAGCAACTAACGGTCCAAATATTTTTTTAATATAATTACTATTTCTAGTTTTCATTTTTTTTTTTTTCTTCATATTCATGATCTCCATGTTAAAGATTATATACTCTCTAAAAATTAGGTTAAATTATATTTAAAAAGTATATTTATTGCCAAGCCCACATTTCTACAATATGTGGTGGGCTGGCTGCATAGAAAACATGTCCTTACCCCAAAATACCCCTTGATAAAAAGTGACTAATTTATCAGATGAAGACATTAAATGTCCAAAAATGTTGAGTACATTAAGTAATGTTCACATGCATGAGTACCCTAACGTAACCCTATAAGAAATTATCAGATGTGAAAAAGTAAAATTCTAGGGATTGGATATAAAAGACCATTTATCTACAAGAAAGTCATAATCATTCATAATTATCATTTTATCATATGTTGAAAATATGATAGCCTGGTGTGTGCCACAAAGGTCGACAATTTTTTATTTTTTATTTAGCTTTGAAGTTGTTCATTATCACCACCCTTAGCCAGTCTAATTTCACATCTAATGGTCCATATTAACTATGACCTCCTTGTATAAAAAAACAAAGGTTTTTTATATCATCATTGTAATAAACCGAGCCTTGTCCTACCTATTTGAGGTTGGCTACATGAATCCTATACGGCTTCTCTATCAAGAGCCATTCCTTCAGTTAGACCGTATGTCACCATATATTTTCTCACTACTTCCATCCATATCCGAATAACATGGGTCTAGGATTCATGAAAAGATGTAAAGTTTGACGCTAGCTGTCCTATCTAACCCAATTCTCCTCCTTTATCCAGGTTTGGGACCGTCATGACCGGCTTGGGTCTGGCCATAGCAAAGTTAAAATGGTTTTATTGTATATCTTAATAAATCATCATCCTGCAGTTTAGTGGATTCTCATTTTTTCATTGTGATGCATTTGCATACTATTTGTACCCTTAGTGCATAATAAGTCACTATTTTAAAATTTGGAGCGGATCAGTTGCTTCAATCAATAACTAGTGGTTATTAGTCTGAGTCAAAAGAGGCCCTGAAATTGTCGCATTCCCACCTATTTTATTTTTAATTTTTGTTTATTATTCTAAATCTCCCTAGGAACAGGATCTATACCAGCTGGTTGGTTGTGTAGGATCGGTTGGGTATGTAATGGCCAACCATTTGGGTTTTTAAAAAGACTGATAAAAAAAAAGTAGAAATTATGGCAAATAGAAGTTCCCTGATTGGTATTCTCTCAAAGAATAGTTGCCTTATTGCAGCAACTTTGCTGGGTAAAGGCAATGACTTTTGCTTAGAATTTTTGGGTCGATCGCCCTACTTGGGGGTAGGAATTGAAGTCAATATGTCTTGTGGCACCCACCATCTTGACCACCTATGCCTTGAGTTCATTCCTACTTTTGCTTAGAATTTAGATTGTAGGAGGAAACACATGGCATGGCCGTGTATGTGGTATATGTTTGTCTACTTGCCTATTGGTACGTGCTACTCTACTACCAACCCCTGTAAAAGGTAGGGAAAATGTAATGTGATTCCTTACCCTTATAAAAACAAAAAATGACCATATGTGATAAGAATTGGGCTTAGGCTTGAGTTGTAGCAGTTGACGTCAAGCATGATGCATCTTAAATTCGATTCCTACCACTGAACTACCCAAAAAAAGCAATGACCAAGTGGTTTATCACCACCTGGGTGTGACAGTGATGGAAGCAGAGAGGCAACAATTCATTAACATCTTTGTTTGGCACTGTTTCACTCCATCAACATCCAACCAGTCCGTGATAATATGATGGTCATTGGAGTTTTATGACCATGGAGATCCATATGACACAGGCCATAAAAGTGAAGGTGATGGTCTAGTGAGCCATGCGTATCAGGGTTCGAACAAACCTTGCTCACAAGCCCATAGTTTAGGAATTATCTATAGGTTGGGACCACATTTTTCTTTAGGGGCCTACATATTCCCGAGTGTGGTGGTCTGAAAGCCTAATGAACATTGCTCATGAGAATTTATTTTATTCCATATAATTTCTAATGGTCTCGGTCAGCGTGGTTCATTAAAATCCAATGAGAGTGGGCCATTGAAAACCCCCATTTTTTCTAATGAGGTTGTGAACCTGGCTCTTGGGGATTTAGTATTTAAATCTAATGTAAAGTATTGTGATGGGTACTAATGGAGGCATGTGGTCTTTGTCCAATAATCAGCTACACATTTTATGACAATTGATAGCCATGTTATTAGAAACTCGGGCACGGTTTAATTTCAAAATTTTATCTAGTTGTTTTTTTTTTTTTTCTTTCAATTTGAGATATTTGGTCAATTATCATTTTCTCTCTATGGGTATTGCATTTGATTATTATAATTCAAACTATGATTTTGTTATTTTGTGACATGATTGCTGTGGGATTTGAACTTGCAAAATAGTGATCAATTCATTATTTTGCACTTGTGATAGATACTTTGTTTTAATTTGTAGCATGCTTTGTATCTCTGTAGAGGCGGTATGGATGCCGGGCCATGATGCTTGAGACAGTGGCTGCAGTGCCTGGAATGGTAGGTGGCTTGCTCCTTCACCTCAAGTCCCTTCGTAAGTTTGAACATAGTGGGGGATGGATCAAGGCTCTATTAGAAGAGGCAGAGAACGAGCGCATGCACCTCATGACCATGGTTGAGGTCGTGAAACCAAAGTGGTACGAGCGCTTGCTCGTACTCATTGTTCAAGGCATCTTCTTCAATGCCTACTTTATTCTTTATGTTTTGTCCCCAAAGCTTGCTCACCGAATCGTGGGTTACTTGGAGGAGGAGGCCATTCACTCATACACAGAGTTCCTGAAGGATCTTGATAATGGTTCAATCCCTAATATGGCAGCCCCGGCCATTGCCATTGATTATTGGATGCTTCCTGAGAATGCAACTCTCAAGGATGTTGTCACTGTTATTCGAGCTGATGAGGCGCACCATCGGGACGTTAACCATTTTGCATCTGTAAGCTGTTATGAATATGCTTT
This sequence comes from Amborella trichopoda, assembly GCF_000471905.2. The sequence goes on along the minus strand of NW_006499883.1, from coordinate 2,927,729 downwards.
TCTGATATTTATAAATTTACTACATATTATTCGAGCTGATGAGGCGCACCATCGGGACGTTAACCATTTTGCATCTGTAAGCTGTTATGAATATGCTTTTCTGATATTTATAAGTTTACTACATATATTTTCATTTTATTATCCTTCTATTTTCTTTGGGGTTAATTTTTGGTAGAACTATGGAAAAATCGCCAATTTAAGGTATAAATATAAGAATTGCATTAGCTCTTGTGGTAGGAGATCTTTTGTTAAATTTAATTAATTGTCTCTTTGTCATCCTCTGTTTGCAGGATATCCAATTCCAAGGGAAAGAATTGAAGGAGGCTCCTGCACCACTGGGATATCATTGAGACCTCGCGTCCCAAGAGAAGATATTTGTAGGAGGAATATTTTGATTTTACCATGAAAAAACGATTTTTATCTCACATGTTTTATGATGTAGAATGATATTGTTTGTGTTTGTACATATTCTGTTTACTACCTATTTTACGAAGGAAAAATTGTATATATAATTATCAAGTGAGTTCCTTCATAATGAAAAAGTTGAAGGAGGCAGTTTGTTTGTAAATTCTTCATTTTTTATTTTTCATTTTTTTTAAATAATGTATAGTTTTTCATTTATTCAATATGCAAATGTCATGTTTTGTTATTTTGTAGACAAGAAAGGTCCATATAAGCTTGAGACCAATCCACTATTCAAGGCCACATGTGAACGATTCATAGATCAGATAACTTTAAGACCAGTACCATATTTAGGCCATAGATGAATGACTTACACCTTTGAAGAGGAAGATGTCCCTTGTGGACCATAGTTTATTGTTCTTGTAAAAGAACTCGTGTGATCTAGCGAGAGTATATAATAAGTTTTTTTTTTTTTTTCATTTTTTTCTTTTTCTTCACGGCTTAGATCATTCACAAGTAATCTTTTTACAATATAATAGCTTCAAATAATATAAAAGAAAAGAATACAAAGAGATTTCACGAACTTGTAGCCCATCAAAATCTTTCTTTCAATAATAAAGAAAAAATACTTGGAAATAAAAGACACAAGAATAAATATAATATGGAAGAAACAAAAGAGGCTGTTGAAAATTACTTCAACCGGGTTTTTTATATTCCACACCGTGTCACTACTTTCCAATGGTGCAGGATTTATTGGTCAACCTTCAATTTCAATCGGGAAAGCAAGTTTGGACAAGTCACACTAATGGAACATGAACCTATCTTATCATAAAATTCAAATTATAGGTGAATCTTTTTAGCAACCTAGTTTGAGAAAGAGATGTTTCTCTTTTTTACCACAACTCTATAGTTTAAACCCCAAAGAGAGACGAGAGATAATGAGACAGACACTATGAGAGAAACCATGGATGAGAGAGAGTGGGGCATGCTCCCATTAGGCCTTTCAAGAGAGAGTAAGTTTCGAAGGAGAGAGATATTCTAAGTGGGGCGTGTACCCTTTGGTAGGTTAAGAGAAAGAAATAGAAAGATAAGGTATAGAGATTTAGGTAATGTATAACTCATTTTTATAGTGCTTGAACAAGATTAGAATCTTTTTGGCTTGCTATTCATATGAGATTGAATATGCGATATTGATATTGGGTAACTTGTGAGGTGAGAGATATGAGCACTCTATTCCATAGATGGCCATCAACATCCTATGGAAGATGCTAGACTATTATTCCCCACTTCCTAAACTATATTCCTACCAATTAATTCAAATAAAAAATTGATATATCATAATATTATCCTTTTTTATTTTATGCATAAGTCTTTTCATACATACCAAAAATATCATTCAAAATTTCCTCAAGGCTCAAATTTACTTAAATCAACACAAACTTATCTTTCAAGCTTAAAGCTTGATTTCTACAAAATAGAAGGTTTCTCTAGTGGGGCGTGCCACCTATGGCACATAATGAGCCACACCTAAATGCAATGGTGGGCCGAATAGATCTATTGGGCCTCCCATGCAATTTAAGTTATTTTTTATATTTTAGAAATACACAAAATTATTATTTAAATATTTAAATCATTATAAAATAATATATTTGTTTTTATAAATCTAAATTTGATAAATAAAATATCCAGAGATTCAAAAAATTCAAATAACAATTCTAAAAATAATAAATTATTAAAATAAACAAAACACAAAAAAACTTTGATGGAAAAATGATCCATATGGTCTAAGAATAAATATCCAATGAGGCATTTTATGTCCAACCTCGAACTACAAACCACACATGCTTTCTCAAACCGATCCAGTGTTGCCCATGTCCCACAGTTCATGCAAGGGATCATTAGTGGGTCACCAAAATCTAGCCAATAGGCAAGGGGTCGTAGTCGGGTCGTAGTCTTAGTATATAGATTTCAGGTCCCCCCTGGAGACGAAACCCAAAGTCATCCTGACGATGCAATGCATAGCTCGATGGTGCACAAGGGGCATCTGTCGCACATGCACATGTTTTACCCTAAAAGTTGGTACGTTTTTTCTGAAAATGGCTATCGATGTGCATGTCGTGCGATGGTACAAATGATGAGGCTTTGGCCTTATCTCTGAAGGCCTCCATAACACACAAGGGTCACACAGTCCCTGCCTCGGCTCACTCATCCAGACATATTCCGACCTTATCAACGCATAACCCATATAATACGATTCTCTGAGCCCAATGGATAACCCATATAATACGATTCTCTGAGCCCAGGTAATATGGGTTTTCCCTAACCAGACCGACTTAGCATGTCAAGTACAATCTAGTATCCGTAAACATTGTTTACTTAATGTGGTCCATAAGGGACCACACTCCCACTGAATTCATGTTCTACTATATCTTTTCATTTTACAAGCAATCGTGAGGTCTTTAATGACCATACTCACCTAACACAACCGTCCTTATTGCTTTAATTGTTGGAATCATTGCTAAACGAATATCTCTTCCTCGTCTCGCGCTCTTTCTCTCTCTCGTGTGATAAGTTGAAGACCTTTTCTCTATTTCCTGTCTATCTATGTGATGAGTTTAAGGCTTGATCTCTATTTCCCAAGGTCCAAGACAATAGGGGATAACCCTCGACCCACATATTAGGAGAGCTCTGTCATCGCCCTTGAAATTATTGCAGGACTAATGAAATGGCACTTGGGAGTGCTGGGATCTGATGAAAACTTCGGCCCTCAGAAGCTCTTGTTGCCCCAAATTAAACCAGACATATAAAGGTACTTGTTCGAGTCGCTGGTTTTGAGCCAACCGAAAAGCCCATCGTCTACCCCTTGAAGGCTTTGGTTGTCCTTGGCATAGAGGATAGACATGATCCGAGCTGGTGGCCGAGGAGCGAAACCCAGAGGTCCCTTGTCTATCCCTTGAAGGCTTTGGTTATGTCCTTGGTATAACATTGATCCAAGTTAGTTGCCTTGGAGCGAAACCCAGAAGCTCCTCGTCTACCCCTTGAAGGCTTTGGTTATGTCATCGGTATAGGCACGATCCAAGTTGGTGTTCTAGGAGCAACAACCCAGAAGCCCCTCATGTAGGCCTTGAAGGCTTTGGTTATGTCCTCGGTATATAGATATGAACCGAGCTAGGGGCCCAGGAGTGAAAATCAGAAGCCCTTCACTACTCTTGAAGGCTGTGGTTATGTCATAGACATGATCCAGGAGTGAAACCCAAAAGCCCCTTCTCTACCCCTTGAAGGATTTGGTTATGTCCTAGTAAAGACCTGATCCAAGAGCGAAACCCACTGAACCACCACATTCTGACTTCCCCTTGAAGGCTCTAGTTATCTCCTCGAGATAGACATGGTCTGAGTTGGCAGCCTTAAAGAAGGTTCCCTTGAAAGCCCAATGTTGCATTAGCAAAATCGAACCGAAACGGTTAATCAGATATGTGTCTGGAAGTGGTTTAATCGACCTAGCGGATCCAACCGTAACCGTTCTAATCGGATAAGTTATAGGCCGTCAAAAAAAAGTGTTGAAAAAATAAAAAAGATTAAAAAAAACTAAAAAGAATCTAGTAAAATATGAAAAGCATATTAAGAATGATTAAAACAAAACACATTCAAATGAAGTTAAAAATTAATGAAAAAATAGATTTTAACGAATCAAAATTTTAATTAGAGTGAGTATTCATGATCAAAATAATTTTAAATTTTTACCTCGATGTAAAGAATATTAGAAAATGCATCACAAACCAAACTTCTTATTTTTTAGAATTTATGTATATTTTTTTGAATTTTTTTGTTTAAAATACCGGTCGATCACCAAAACCACCGAAAGCAGATCTAATTGGAGTGTTTGTAGTTCGATAGCGCAGTTTTTCCAACACTGGTCATACATATCAGATGCAATTCAAGCCAACAACGCAAAATTCACCTAGTCGCCCATTGAAAGCTTGTGATGGCTTTGTTATCCAAGATGTCATCCAAGCCGATGATGCAAGACCATGAAGATTGAGAGAGAGCCGACGATTCAAGATCATGAAGATTGAGAGAGAGAGAGAGAGAGAAAGGAATGAAGGACCCTGGCAGAGATAATTCAGAAGACATCGTGGGGTTTTCTGAATGTCCCACTTTTTGTGTAGGCTGAACATGCAACTATCAGTTTCGGTGCCAAATGCGCCGGAAAACTGTAGGAAATACTTGAATTGGCAGTCAGGCCCGAAAACAATTGAAAATCTGGGCCCAGGTTCCTCATTTTACATGTTACAAGACCTCCCAAAAAAAATAAGGCAAGTGCCACAGGGTCGGTTATGATCTTGATCAACTGTGGAGCACAAAACAAAGGACCATGATCAAAAGTTACGATGGCGGACACAAATTAACCCCAAAGCAAGCCTAACTGTAGCCCTCAATGGCCCTAATATTTCATCCAAACTTCAGCATAAAAGGATATTGGGATAAGAAGATACAAGGAGGTCAACCGTATGGGGTACTGTTCACCCTGGGTGTTTGGTCACAAAGAAGGCTAAATTACAAAGATCCCCTGGAAATCGGCCTCCGATGGACTTGGGACTGTCATGGAAGAATTCAAAAAAGGCTCGAAAACCTTAATTGATAGGGTTTGTATCATCTCGACACCATTTACGTACTGTTTACAAGTTAACATGTTACATCAAAATGGATAGGCAAGATTGTACAACAATACCCATTTTGGGCCAACTTCCCCTTGCTAGAGCTTTCTTTTGATATATGGTACAGGGAGTATGCTCGCTAGGATGGCGGGAAAAAGTTTATGGATTTTCATGTTCATGCAAAACAGTCCATATGACCTCTTGCTGGTATTTCGATGATATCACCGCATCCATGAAGCATCTTCGTAGGGGATTTGACCTGTTTTGATTGTGACTTAATAAGGTTTCCATTAGTATATGGCAAGTGATGGTCAAGGGTCATTCAATAGTTGAATTACGTCTAATTTGATGATGATGCAGAAATTTGTGGTTTTGGAAACTTCAAGATGTCGTAACTCGATCAATCGGAATTCTTGATGCAAAATGATCATAGTGACACCCCCCCCTTTACTTTTTTTGCTTCCTAATAAAAGGCATTAATAGTTGGTGAAATCAATCAAAACAATCTCATAGGAAGGGTGCATGAAACCCCAAAATCAAGAATCGGCCAAATGCTCATTGATTTTCGAATTCTTACATAAAATTTATCGCAAATCACTCGTGGCAAATAGATCTTCGTTTTTGCGGTTATAAATCAACGAAGGCCCATACCCTAGGTATGGGATGAGGCTTTTGAGGACTTTTGGCATGTCATTTGGAACATGGCATCTAATTTTGGACATTTTTCTTTTAGCCAAATTTTATTTTAAATTTTCACTCATCAGTACGTCCAATTGTTAATAATCTATCCATTGTTCATAGGAATCTCTGTATAAATGTCTCACCTTTCATTTGCCTAAGGGTGAGAAGATTTTGGCTAGAGAGATAACCTCTATCACTTTTATTTTTAGTGAGAGAAAATCTTGTGAGTGAAACTCTTGTCCATCTCTACCATGATTAGGAACACTTACCAAAAACCTAAGTATAGTTAGAGCCCTAGTTAATTCTCTGCATCTAACTCATACATTAACCCTTGTTACCCCCCTTCAATTAATCCATAACCCTTTAAACTAAACCCTAACTCATCTAGTTTATTCTCTACATAAGCTACTCAGATCCCAGGCCAAGCAAGATCAAGCTTAAACCATTCAAGGAAAGCCCATACCAAACTTAAACAATTCAAGGAACCCAATACAAAATCATCGTAAACCACACTTTAAACCCTCAGACAATGGGATTAGGGTTTGACTCCCCCTCCACTGTGCTCAACTGTTAAGAGATATTTCTCGATTCTCCCTCCGACCTTTTGTCAGAGTTTTGACTGAGTGGCTGCGAGGCATCCTCCGGTATCATACAAGCCTAGTGACCAGTGCCCTCGTTTACCTCAATATAAGTATCATTTGTTGGATGTTGTTGCTTTTTTCATGTTTTTATTTGCCACTTATCTAATAAAATTTTGCATGTGGGGTCATACATGAGTGTACACCGGAAACTGGCTGACCAACGAGCTCTACGATATAGACCCAATTGCCTTGAGGCTATATTCCAGTAGATCCCCTCAAGTGAGCCCCTCTTATGTTATAGACTCACTCAAAGCTCACTCCCGATAAAAGTTTTTGGAAATTAGAAAATCATTATCACGGGGAAAGATCAAGACCGATCTCCCTTGGCAAATTAACCACTGTAATGCAGAAATGCCGTGAGTCCTTCGCCGGCTACATATATTGGTTCAAGGAGAGTGCTTCTTGGGTCACTGACTGTCCACCTTCAGATCAACCTTGTCATTTGACAACTATACCCTTGAATACAAAACCTTCTTTAGCCAGGGGGACATGCCCTTCGCATTCCACTCCAATTGGAAGCCAAGAGCCAAACATATCCCCACAGAAACACAGCAATGATGAAGCCTGGCCTAGTTGTGAGGTCAATCAGCTTGAAACTAATGCGCTAACCCGAGCTCAATCATAGACATGGGTGGGAACGAAACAGTATGTGCCTAGGGATTTCACATCCAATGATGAGCCGATTAGTAGCGATCTTCGAAGTCAACTTGATCATGGTACCGTTAAACTATCTATGGCTTGGATTTCTCCACTTCCCTTTAGGGACAAATTTAGATGGTGTGAATGGTATCAAAATAATGCCCATGATACCAAAGAAGGCCTCGTTGTTGGGCATACGATTCAAGACCTACTTGACAAAGGCATCTTGAAGGTTAAGGAGAAGACAAACCCAATTAACAAGGAAGTTAATGAAATGGAAGCTCAATCTAGACATAATGATCATCCAACTTGGCCTCGGAGTATGGGAAGGAACCAACACAAAAGCTCAAGCGGAGGCCAAACCGAGCACGAGATTGACTGGATCTCAGCGAATAGGGATCCTTGAGACCGCTATATCAAGGATTGCCTAGGCCCGGAATCAGTAATACAGGAAGAAGCTAAGGGTCCAATTTTCTCATGGGGAACCCCCATGGCATCGGAAGAGACAAACTTCAAGGAGAAAACACTGTCCTCATGCTAGATGTTGCCTTAGGGGTAGAAAGCCCAATTAACAAGTTAAATATAGACTCTCTTTCTCCATTCACTTAAAGAGTTTTGAGGAGGAGGACCTCTTGGGAATCTTAAAAGGTCCACTTGGACAAACATCACCCAACTTTTTATCAAACTAACCTAAGTGGGACAAAGCCTCAAGCCCAGAGGATTCAACAAAACTGCTCTCTAAAGTTAATCAAAGGTAATGTGGAGGGAAGAAGACCCAAGTCCTCTCGTGATCATAGACCTAACTCCCACCATCTTGCCCAGAGCCAGGTAGACCTCATTAAGATTTTAAGAGGAACACTTGGACTTCTTTCGCCAGTTTTTTTTGGCAAAGCCACCTAAGTGGGATGAAGAATCAAACCCAGAGGAACCTCTCGAGCTACCGACTCAATGAGAAACCTAATTTAGTGCGATGAAGAGCCGAAAAAAGAAGAACTCCTAGAAGACAATAGGGGCTAGGACATGCCTTCATCAGTAGGGGGCATCCCAAGACCAAGAAGACCTTCTCGATGGGCCAATCATAAAGAAGACCTAATAGGGGCAACTCCCATCAATGAGTTGATATGGGCACTCCAAGTTCAAGAAGAATCAATTGAAAGGACATGTTCGCCCATCTAGCCAATTGGTAGGGTAGTACCATATGAAGAAAATAACTAAACAAAGTCGGTAGGTGATTCACCCCTATGAGCCATAAGCCAAATAAATGTCAATCAATTGCTCTCATTATCCGAGACTCTCATCAGGACTCAAGCACTGAAGTTTCTTCTGAAAAGGACCATCAGAAGGGACTAGTGTAACTATTGTTCACCTCTTTTAAGAGCCAAATGAGGCCTTCATATCGACTTAGGCTTAATACTAACCGGCATTAAAAGCCTCCGTTTGCACAAATCCGCACATTTTCAAAACCAATTCTTTAGATCATTCAAAACCTAGTATCATAGGCGACCGAATGGCCAACCCCTAACTACTACATTGACCTGCTATAATGATTCAATTAAAAGCAATGGCCAACCCCTAATTACTACATTGATCTGCTATAATGATTCAATTAAAAGCAGTAGGAGTACATAAGATTATCTCTCAGTCCCTTGTCTCCATAATTGCCGGTCCAAATACCAGTCACCATGAGGTCGTGGAGCCATAATATGGATAGAGCAAGGGTACCTGCTAAAGGGCATCCTCTCGTTCACCTCGTGCTGACATCTCTACATTGGGATATTTTAAATTTTCATAGTAAAATTTGAAACTTTGTTAATAACCTCAAAGTCACTTAAAACATGCTAACACGTACTTTGGGATAGGTAACCAAACCCTTTTAAAAAGAAAAAACTTAAAAGGGTGTAGTTTGTAAAAGGTTGCAACCTTAAACAATCCAATTAAAGCGCACCTCTAAATTTTATTATAATATGTAATTTTGGTGTAAAAAAATCTTAGAATTATCTCAAAATCTAGTTTTATATTTAATTATAAAATTTTAAACTCCAAAATTAGTTAAAATCAAGTATATCTGTAAACATCTTGAAAATGGACGGTTTAGATAATGTATTGTAAGATGCACTATTTCTTGCACTCAAAATCTTATTTTTTTTCATATTCTTATATCTCGAAATCGAGATGATCAATTAGAAGGTTTTTCAACATTAAAACAACATTTTTCAATGGACTTTTGAGGTGCATCTGTAATTCTACATTTTAAAATTGCAACTTTATATAAACTTTTTCCAAACTTAAATGACCTTAACAACTCAGGTAAGGGACCAAAGGGCTAGGAAATTGATAGTAGTTTTAAGCCAAGGAATTTTGAGCTCCGAGTGAAGCGATTCAAAGTGGGTCCGATGGGAATTCAGCAACCACTTTACTAAACCTTTCCAAGCCTTCTCAATTAAAAGGCCTCCTAAAGATTAGAAGTATTCCACGAAGTCCTTAAACTTTCAAAACCTTTGAATCCTTTGCCTTAGAACATCTTAGGTGCAGAAGAGAAACGGAATTTTAATGTAAAGCTAAATCTAGAATCAATAGTATCACAAACAACATTCAAAAAATATAAAGATCGCAAAACTTTAGGAGGAAAATGCCTTTGGTGATTTAAGTAGGATCTACAAAATCTGAAAGCAAATATGACTTCCTATCTTAAAGATCCCAAGTCATGTGTGACTTTATATTTTTGTATATGGATGCATAACTTCGGAGCTTCAAAATCCAAAGTCATAAAATAACTTTGTCATTTCTGATCTTAAAGACCCAAAACAGTGGCCATATAAAAAAAAAGAAAATATGATAAGAAAATGGAATGCAAATAAAACAAAAAAAGCAAAAAGACAAACTCCCATCTCTAAAATTATAATTCCAAATAATTCTCTAGTAAACAGTGGCCATCTAGGGAAAAAGAAAATATGATAAGAAAATGGTATGCAAATAAAACAAAAAAAGCAAAAAAACAAACTCCCATCTCTAAAATTATAATTCCAAATAATTCTCTAGTTCTATAAATATTCTATGGAGCCCTCAAATTAAACAAAAATGATGTCTAACCCCCTCTTTGCATTTTTCCATTGTCCAGATTACAAAATTTATCTTTCTTTTTCTCTTAATCGCCTTGTTGTCTAAACCTTGAAAAAGCTATCACTCTCTCTCTCTTTTTCTCTCACTTATAGAAACTTTCATTGAATACTTATTTCTTTTTCATCTCCTGAACCTCACAAGTAAATTAAAAGAGGCATCACGAACTCGATTTTTCTGATGAGGATATTAAACAAAGAAAAAGGATAAATTCCATCATTTGGGCAATAAAAAATGTAAAGAGGGGGTTAGACGTTTTTTTTTATTTAACTTGGGGTAATGTCACAACACCTGTTATGAAAGAAGAGTGCACTTGTGGTTTCTATTACAAGACGAGAGATAGAGAACCAGAGGGAGATCCTTCTCTAATGAGAACATGGAGAGATTGGATAATAATAATTCCTTGTAGAGAATATGCATTGCCCCAATCATTTGGCTTTGCGAATTTCTTAGGAAAAAAAAAATGTAATATTGCCAACAAAAGGGAAAGTGCAAATTGACGGATCTCCACATTCGTGGTGCCACATTGGGAATGTTTTATGACACAGTTTGGTGGTTGTAGAAAAGCTCCCATCTGTGTGATATTAATCCTTATTTAGCGCTGGCCCCAGGCCTGGCCTGGCCAGCCCAAGCCCTAGCCCGACCTTATTCCCTAGAGGCCTGCTCTTGCCCTATACAGCTTGGTCCAGGCTAGTCTAGGCCGATGAAAAATTAAAGGAAAAAACAGAAGAAAAAATGAAAAAAATAAGGGTTGAGCGGGACACAACCAGGGCAGGCATGTCTTAGCCTTGCCTAGGCCTAGCCCTCATGCCGCATTTATGGCCTAGGCCCTAGGTTTTTATGGCCGAGACAAGCTCGGCCACACGGCCCATTGCCACCCCTACCCTTATTTTCCAAATGTGATGTATTTTCCAAAAGAGTTTCTAAAAGAAACTCTCAATTTCTTTTAAGGCGCATTTGTTTTTTTTGAAAGATATATTTTGAAAAGTTGAATGTTTTTAAATATTATGGAAAGTTGAATGTGTCATTCTGAAAGGTTTAAATCCGTTTTTAAGTACTGCGTTGTTTGATACATNTACATAAGTCGTGGNGGCAAGGCACGACAGGGGGAATGGGATG
>NW_006499883.1:2881059-2916455 GCF_000471905.2 Amborella trichopoda | reverse complement strand
CATTCTAGAAAGGTTTAAATTAGTTCTAAGTACTGTAGTTGTTTGATAACATATACATATTAACCAAATAAATATAAATATAAATATAAAACATAATATAATATATAATATAATATATTTTTATTAATTTATATTTGTATTATATATAAAATATAATATAATATTTATTTAATATAAATAATAATATAACTATTACATACAAAATATATTTAATGTAATAAATATATATTATAATATTATAATATAAATATTATATACAATATGATAAATATATAATATAATATTTAGTATAATATAAAATATTATATTCAATATTAATATATATTTAATATAATAAAAATATATAATATTTATATATTATATAAAATATAATTAATATATATATATTATAATAATAAAATAAATATATAATATAATATTATGTTATAGTAATATTATATTATATTATATCATATTAATAATAATAATATTATGTATTTATATTATGTATAGTGATTAGAGATCAACAAAAAAGTTATGAAAAAAATATTTCACTTTTTAACAAAGGAATGGGAACATTTATTCAAATATTAGTTCCTAAACTTTTCATGGAAAGTGTGAAACAAACGCGGAACATTTTCAAAATCTGAAAGAATACTTTATGAAAGAATACTTTCAGAAAAACAATCACGCCCTTAGCGTGACCGGCGACAAGATAACATATTATTAGCATAGTCATATTTTGTTTAAAAAAAGTCTACAATAAAATGGTTTATATTTAACACAAGAAGGTAACAATCACAATTAGATCATTGGATATAAAATCTGGTGGCCGAAGGCATAGTTTTTGAGCACAAAACTCAAAACAATAGTTTTTGAACTATAAGACACACAAAAACCGTCAGATTTTATACGAGGACCAAAGGTGTTGTGATTTCTTTAAAACTAACTCCTAATCTATGCCTAACCGGTTTAGAGGAGGCTAATAATATTTTGTTTATTTCAAAGTAGACTGAAGAGGGAGCTTAAAAATATTTTTTGAGGATCAAGGGGTTCCAAATTTTATTTTCCACCTCAAATAACAAGCCCAAAAATCAACCAATACTCTACACAAAACTCGAAAACGTTATTACACTAATAACACAAAATAATCCATGTTTCAATAGTTAAGAAGCCAATGTCTTGACTCACTCCATCCCTCTCTCTCCAAAAAGAATGTCCTCTCTTCCCATCTTAGTTTTAGCCTTTTTGGCTTCTGTTTCTCTCTTTGGAAACTCCTCGTTTGATACTTTGTGCGTATTCGGTTCTTAGTGAATCTAATCCTGTTTTGGAGAATATATCCGATCCCCACTAATCCAGCAGAACAGAGATATATCTTCTAAATTTTCAGAATGTGATATTTTTGGCTAAAAGAAATAAATAGATTGGTGAAAAAGTTGGATTTGCTTAAAATACTTCTTACAAAGGGAAAATTTTATATAGAGCCGAGGCTCTAAACAATCAAATTTGAGACTATATCAAAATTTTCATTAGAAGAGGTTGTTTTGATGCCCAAATATCTTCAAATTGATCATCTCCACATCAAGAAACATGGATGTGAAAAAAAAAATAGATTTCAAGTTTTGAAAATAGTTTATTTTGTAATATGTTTTTGGACCATCAATTTAAGATTTTTAAGTTTTCATAGATATGTCGATCTACACTATTTTTGAAACTTTAAACTTTATAAATAAATATAAAAATATATTTTAAAGCTATCACAAAGATTTCCAAAAAACCGCATTTCGTGACACTATTTGAAAGTATGCTCTAATTTGATTGTTTAGAGCCTAGGCTCTATACAAACCACACCCTTTTACAAATGGTAGAAGTTTTGTAGGGTGTAAAGAGGGTTTATGGATGCCTACGCTTTATGTTGAAAAAGTAAAGTCCGATGCATTTTCGAATCTGTTCTGTTGGGGAATTAGGGGATTTTGTCAGGACCTGGGCAATTCAGACAGGCAGCATTCCCCAATTCCCACATATTATATTTATATTTATTTTTTTTATTTTATTTTTTGACCGATTCTCATACCAGAGAATAAATCAAATTTGTCGATCTAGTTTGGACTTTTGGATGGCCAATTCACCTGATCGATCTGGGTTTTAAAACAATGCCTTAAAATGATTATCTCGGCCTTAATAATTATGCATTTGGCAAAAACAAAAAATTATGGACATTTTACATCAAGATTTAGAGTTGTGGATTCACTTTTTAACATAAAGCCGATCTCTTGTCCTAATCGTACCCAAGAGAATATAGCAAAAGATGCAGTTTCAATAAGGTCCAAGCCTTATGGGGAAAAGGTGAAGCCTTACCTTAGAAATTTTGTATTTTGTAGGAAAACACTTCGGGTATCAAAAATCCTAAGATGACTCTAAAATCTAGTTCCACTATTAATTGAAAATAGAACAAATTTTGTGGATCTTTGAATATTTGAAAATGGATGGTTTGACTAATGTGTTACAATATATAATATAATTCTTTTTTTTTTGTACTCCTACTCCGTCAATTGACTTATTAGGAGGATTTTTGCAATCTATAATTTTGGTACCACGTTAGAATCACTAGATGACTATTGAAATAACATATTTTGGCACTATTTAAAAGTGTATCTTATTTTAATTGTTTAGGACCTCAACTTTATAAAAACCCCACCCCTCTCTCAAAACATTGGGCAAGTTAAAATGAACCACTCTTAAACCTCTCTCCAAATGATTTAAATTGAAGCATCTCTCTCTCTAAATCAGGCAACATGAATGAAAACATACTTAAATTCACATCTCTCTCTCTCTCTTTTATGTATGGGAAACAATACAGCTGAGACATCCTATGTAAGGTATATTGATCGTCTATTCCCAATATTTATAGTGAAACTTTTGAGGTAGGCTCTAATTTGATTGTTTAGAGCCTCAGTTCTATACAAACTTTTTCCATATTTTTATATTCTAGAGGTGATTATGAGAATGCCTGTACTCATAATGACGGTTCATGTTTGTCGTCCATCTTGAGAACAGACAGCTGCCCATGGTGGAGATAAAGTGTAAATTTCAAAGTAGTTCCTCTTAAAAAGCCTCAGCTAATTCAGTAGAATTGTAATTTATTTTCTAATCTTTATATAGATAGTATGCTCAACTTATTAATTATTCGCCAATGTCTTCTTGGTATCACTTAATTAAATTTACTTACAATTGCTATTATACTATTTTTAAGAGAGAGAGGGGTTGGGGAGAGAGAAAGAGGTCGTGAGGGAGATTGAAAGGTTATAGGAAGAGAGAGACAAGGGATGGGTTCTAATGGTATTTGGGAATTTGTTTAGGTTGATCAAACGTTACAAAAAGTAAAAGAGGGGGTCGCGTGTTTAGGGAGTTTGGAGAAATATTGTACAAAAATTTAATGGGGCAACATGAGTTTTACCGGAGGAGAAATATTTCATGCGGGCTGGACCGCATTTATACAGTTTGCAAATACCTCGAATGCAAATAGGTTCTCCATTTAAAAACAATTGAAATTAATGGTCCAAATGTTTTTTTCATAACATCATTTATTTTTATTTTTTTAAAATTTATTTATTTATTTTATATTCATGATCTCCATGTTAGAAATTACGTACCATTAGAAATTGGGTTTGAAAATCCATCTCAAAAATAGATTTGTAAGAGTCGACTCATTTCTACATGGACTCATAGAATCGGTGCCCTTCAAAAATTTATTGCAATAAGATAGATATTACACTTCAGGGGATACTAAGAAACAATTGATAAAATTAGAGTGTATAGAGATATTTTCTCTTTAAAAATATTGAAAATCGGTAGTTCAAAATAATACATTATAAGATGCACTATTTCTCATACTAGAAATCTATGTTTTTTCACATTTATACATCTCAAGATCAAGATGATCGATTTTGAGACTTTTGGACATTGAAATAGTCTCTTCTAATGAATTTTTGAAATGTGCATTAATTTGCTGGTTTAGAGCCACAACCTCATATGATCTTTTTCAGAAAGAAAAAAGGGTTTAGACACCTTTGGACTTTTGAGGGGTTAATTTTTAGATATCGATGATTGGGGTATACTAATTAAATTTCTCACATAAAAGTTTATATATTGTTGCTATCTTAAAATGTAGAATTAAAGATGTACTTAAAACATCAATTGGAAAAAGTCGTTTCAATATTGAAAAACCCTTTAATTAATCGTATCTACATCGAGATGTATGAACATATAAAAAAATAAAAATTTTGAGTCCCAAAAATAGTTCATCTTATAAAACGTTATGTAGACTGTCTATTTTCAAGATGTACATATGTTTATAGATCTAATTGATTTTAACTATTTATAAAATTTAAAATTTTATAATTAATAATAAAAATAGATTTTAAGATAATTCTAAAAATGTTTTACACCAAAATTAGTGATAAATTTTGGAGGTGCGCCTTAGTTGTATTGTTGAACGTTACAACCATACGGAAAGTCCACCGTTTTTATTTTCTTCGAAAACAGTGAAGCATCCCGTTATTTTTCCTAACTCCGAAGCGGTATCCGCTATATATATATATATAACAAAGCTTCGATGGAAGCAATGCCCAACCGACCTGGTTCTTGTCACGCCACCCATGAAATGAAACGCGACATCTCTCTCTCTCTCTCTCGAAATTCCCATAACCAGCTATGAGCTTACATCCCTCAATTCCTTCGCATTCTCGTCCTGTTCCCCAACATTTTCTCTCTCCAAAACAATGCTGAAACCAAAGGCGTTTTTTGAGGACCATTCGTCGTGCAACTTCCATTCATCGGATGAATTGAGCTCATTTTGTTCAGGTGGGTTGTTCCTTGATCCCACTGTGCCTGCTTCACTGGTTTCGTCTTTCTCGGATCGCTGTTCATCCTCGGTCTCTTTTGGGTCCTCAAGGAATGGAAAGCCTCTGGTTTGCTTGGGTTTTTCGGGGGTTTTTAGAGAGAGAAACGAGTCTCATAGGGGGATTTGGGGGGAATTGGGTTATGGGTTTTTGTCGGTGAGTTTGTCAATAAAAGGGAACGATGGGTTTGTCAGGGATTCAGCGAAGTTTCTAACACAAAATGCAGAGGATGGTTTGGAGGGGGTTACTGAGAAGAAAGAGGAGTTTAGTGAGATAAAAGAGTTGAGGAAAGAGAAAATTGGGTTGCGTGGGTCAGGGGCTGTTAATACCACTAAGCACTTATGGGCTGGTGCTGTGGCTGCAATGGTTTCCAGGTGATCTTCTTTGCTATTTTCTCTTCTCTTTTGTCTCTTATAATTATCTTATCAATGCTTTAGTTGAGGAAATCTATAATGGGCTGCGTAATGCATCTGTCTTTGAGACATATAGTAAATTTACTTTGCAAAAAAGAAAAAAAAAGGACTGGAGTACATTGTAATGTTACTATAGATTTGGTTTCTTTCAACGTTTTGCTTATTCGACATGATTGAGCTCTGTAACTTGTGGTTTTGGGCTTTTGGTTTCTCTTAACTAAATTTTTTGAAAATTAAGATGTCATTCTTAGTATAAAGAAGTGATTTTTAATTTGCATTTTCAACAACTTGTATTGCTGATACTCCACAAGCCCAGGAAAGATGAGTTGGTTGTTGTAGTTTTCTAATCTTTATGCCTTGGGTGCAAACATTAGAGGGCTAAAGAGAGAGCCTATCCAAACTGTATAAGATGGAAACCCCATGTTTGACCAACTCTTTAAGTTGGAATGGTTCAAACAAAGTCACTAATTTATGATAGTAAGGGATGCTTGATCGCCAGTGCACAGCATAAAAAGCGCATGATAAAAAACAATGGCCATCATAACACTGAAAGGGTCAGTCGCACGTAATTTTTTTATTGGACTATGTATAAGTTGGTTTACCAGGGGCAAACCTCTACTCTTTCAAATTGATATTCTAGCAGGTAATTTTGGGGGTTGTTCATTGTCAAGCTGATTGGCTTCATGTTGTTTGATACCTTAATGGAGAAAATCCCTGTCTCTACATATTAAGGAGTATATTTGTAGAATCAAGTTGCTTGATTTCATTGTCAATACAGAAGTTGGGGATGTGTTGTTGGAAGCAGACCATGTCAAATTCTTTTGCAAATGTAGGTTCATGAGGAGTT
The DNA here is from genome assembly GCF_000471905.2 of Amborella trichopoda. The sequence continues at coordinate 2,910,315 of NW_006499883.1, read as the reverse complement.
TATTAGGATATGTTTTTTCAAAAATGTTTCTACTGAGTTCAAAAAGTATATCTGAGATATATAAGTTTGAAAGCATAATCACGGATTAAGATGGATTTAGCTATTCCGGCACACTCCTAGTCACCTAGCTAATGAGTCTGGGAATATGGAAAATTTTTCTGCCACTACGTGTTTATACCCGTTTTCATGTATTTACTCAAGTGACCTAGGGGTGAGAATTTACCAGGTTTGGACTCGAAACCCAAATTTCGGACCCTATCCTAATCTAGGTATAGATCCAAGATTTGGATTCGGCGGGTCGGATACTGATTTAAACTTTGGATTAAAATAGTAATTTGGACCGGATCCAAGTATAGGTGGATGATGGATCCGATCCATATCTGACCCAATTATTAATATATATATATATATATATATATAGATATGGAAAAAGTTTATATCAAGATGCTACCTTACAATGTAGAACTACAGATGCCCCTCAAAAATCCATCGGAAAAGGAAGTTTTAATGTTGAAAAACCCTTTGATTGATCATCTTGACATCGAGATGTATGACTACGAAAAAAAAAAAGATTTTAAGTCTCAGAAATAGTGCATTTTACAACATATCATCTACACCGTCCATTTTCAAGATTTTTCATATGTTTATAGATCTACTTGATTTTAACCATTTTTGAAATTTAAAATTGTATAATTAGATATAAAAATAGATTTTGAGATAATCCTAAAAACAGTTTACATCAAAATTATATACCATGATAAAATTTGAAGGTACACCTTACCTCTACACCTACGGATGCACCCATATATATATATATATAGATATGCATACGTGTTACATAGTATTTTTTGTTATATATTATTTTATAGATAAAAATAAGATATAAAATAAATTTTTTGGATCCGATTTGGATCCCATTTATACTTTTTGGACTTGTCAACCCTATAGTGACCCAACCAATGCGTTTAAAGATATGGAGTTATGGACTTTCCTGCCATGATATGCTTGTACTCCTTTCTAGTGTCGTACCCAGTAATTTAAAAAGCAAACCGCTTAACGCCTGGGTGGCCACCTAGGTGGTCTAGAAGGCTTGGGTGCATCGACTGGGCCTAGACGGCCAAATTAGGCGGATATACTTGGGCGCTCACCGAGGGGCCCGCCTTTGAACCCGCTTAGGCGCTCGCCCAGGGCTCCTTGTTGAGGGCATTTTTTGATATTTTTTTAATACTAAAGGGGCAAAATTGTGGGTTTTAGATTCATTTGAAACCTAAAACCCATTAGAGCCTATTTTAGAGAGAAAAACCCCACAATTTTTTTCTTTCTACTGGGCCACCCAGGTTCTGGGCGCCCGCCTAGGCGCTGGACGGCCTGGACCTCCGCCTGCCTAAGCATCGTTTAGTGCTTCTTGAAACACTGGTCGTACCTATTTCTATAATGAAATTATCAAATATTATCTCTCTTTTTTTTGACATGAATCATCAATTATCATTAGAATAAAGAAAAAGAAGAAAGGTCCTTAGGCATTGAATCTATATCTCAATATTAGAGGCTGAGAAGCAAATAAACATTTAGAAGAGAAAAAACAATGACTAGTATTAATCAAATAAACTAATCAAATAAACATTGTGGATTTTTTCATTAAACAAAATCCTAAGACACACTTATGAAGAGAGCTCGTTAGCAGCAGGAATGCCATGCTACATGGATGCCAACATGTGCATCAATGTCTAGTACGTGCCTGGAGTGTCTAGTATTGGAGGCCAAAAAAAATCTAGTTCTTTCCAACACATTTCTAACTCAATTTACTCATTGAGTTTATTTAGTTACGTAATTAAATTTCCTTTAAACAACGCCCCATCGCCTAGGTGTTAGAGGGGCACTTTTCACTTAAGTGAAAAGATAGAGGGGGCATGGGTTCGGAATAGATGGGGCACACTCTTCACTTAAATGAAAAGATAGAGGGGGCATGGGTTAGGAACAAATGGGGCACACTCTTTGGCACTATATGTGATGTGCATTGCTTTATGCTGTTACTCCTATTTAAATTTCCCTTTATAATTATTAATAAAATTACATGGCCCATGTGGTAGAGTGAACTTCACTCTTGTAAAGCGGTTGTTGGTTTGAGTTCAATGGGGCACACCACTTCTTAAGCAATTTTTATCATACAAATAAGGGATACTGTGTGTCTATGAAGATGACACTTCTATAAGAAGTTTGATATGTATCAACAAGTATTCAAAGCATTCAATACAATCAATCAAAGTGTTGGGGGTGGATATGCAAGTGTCGACGTGTCTGATTGTTAACACATGTGGACATGCGCCACAACAAAAAAAGTGAGGTACGCGTTAACATTGCCTCAACGCAATGTTCTAGAAAACGCTGGGTGGCACCGAGGAGGCCGGGGGGTCTAGGCTGTCCAGCGCCTGGGTGTCCTAGGTTTAGAAGGGGGCAAATGGTATCCAATAACCCTGTTTTAAGTACAAAGTTTGTATAAAAAATGCATATTCATGTATTTTTTGTAATCCAAACCAAAAAGAAAAACACTGAAAATACCCCATCCAATGGGTATTTTTCCACCTAGTCGGGCACTGTCCCTTGGGCACCTACCTAGGTACCCTAAGTGCCTGCCTAGTTGGTCCACCCAAGCCTGCACGGTGCGCCTAGGCCCCTCCCAGCCCACCTAAGCACTGGGCGAATCGCTTTTTGAATCAATGCCTTAATGTTGTTAATATTAGTTGAAATTTTTCTATTGCCGTCAATTATCAAAAATAAAAATGAAAGGACCTGGTTTCTATGCGGCCAGCCGGCATAATGTAGAAATGTGGGCTTGGCAATAGATATATTTTTTAAATATAATTTATCCTACTTTTTTAGATAATATATAATCTTTAACATGGGGATCATGAATATGAATTTTTTTTTTTTGAAAACTAGAAATAATAATTATATTAAGAAAACATGTGGACCGTTAGTTACAATTGTTTTTAGATGGACCACCTATTTGCATCCATTTTAAGATGGATGCTTTATACCTCTGAACCGCATATTGTAGAAATGCGGTCCAGCCCGCATGAAACAATTTTCCAAAACAAAATATTACTGTCCAAAATGTTGTCAAAACGGCTTGTAGAACAATTCAATGGATTGCTATGGGATTTGCCTAAATTAGAGAAATGGATGGAAACATGAGAACAAAATGGCAAATTTAGAGAACTTTTTTCCATATGAGCGCATAGTAAAATTCTGAGGAGTTAGTTATATGGATGACTTAAACTCATTATAGTTGCGTCAAATACATAGAACATGCAAGAGCTTGGAAATGATTTCCATGCTTCTGATGAGATGAGAGGTTCAGGACCATACCATATGCTTACTGGAACCAATCCGAATCTACACCATCCGTGCCAATGACTCAGTGCTGGATAAACCTAGAGATGATGGGGATTCTGTCAGAAAACCTATTCATAGGCCATTCACAGTTGAGGTGGGGGCACTTGGCATATAGCATGAAGTCAAAGAATACAGAGATATAAGCATAAAGTTGTAGAGAGAAAAGTTGCAACAGGTTCACCATGCTACATGAGCATGGTTTCTTGTGTGAATTGTGATAATAGTATCATGAAAATGGTACATTGCAATATTTGTTTTACCAGTTTCTGCAATTGCCATTCTCACTGAGCTTCTCAAGTAGGATTAACTCTTTTTATATGAGAGAACTTTATTGGTGTACTTACGAGAAGAGTTGGTGTTAGTTTATGTGCATGTATATACACTCCTGTAGAGTTATTTTGGTCATTATCTCATTGTTTTATGCAGTTTGTTTTTGTCAACTATTTAAGGAGCTATTTTTTCATTTTATTTGAATATAAATTGTACATAAGTTGTTCTACTGCTCATTACTCTTTCTTCCACTTATCTTAACATGGTCATTCTGCCTCCTTGTGTTCCTTGTTTTCCAGTGATTCCACTTATTTTTTCTTTAAGTCTACCCATCTACTTAATATAGTTGTTATCCATTTTGGGTCCTAGTTGATTCCACCACTTCTTTATAATGACGTACACTTTTTTTGTTGTTTTTCTTTCAACTGAAATTGTAGCGGCTTTTTTATTAGGAATGGCTCATTTCCAACTGTTCGTTGTTGACAATGTTGAGTCTGCATGTAATGTACTGTAATCCTAAAGACAAGCACACACAAATATGGTTATGGGCACAGATAGATAGACATGTAGTGCAGATAGATAGACATGTAGTACTTTTTTTAAAAATAAGTTCACCATTATGTTTTTGTTTTTTGAATTGTTTCTAATGCTGTAGTTGATGATTTTTTTCGTTGATGGTTTTTTCGTTGCCAGAACTTTTGTTGCTCCGCTGGAGAGATTGAAGCTTGAGTACATAGTTCGTGGTGAACAAAAAAACCTTTTTGAGCTTATTAAGATGATTGCAGTTACACAAGGTTTGAAAGGCTTTTGGAAAGGGAATTTTGTGAACATTCTTCGTACTGCCCCATTTAAGGCAGTGAATTTTTATGCTTATGATACATATAGGAAGCAGCTCCTCAAAATGTCTGGAAATAAAGAGACCACAAACTTTGAGAGGTTTTTAGCTGGTGCAGCTGCTGGGATTACAGCCACTATACTCTGTATACCAATGGACACCGTAAGTCATGATTTTATTGGCTATCCTCATAAGTAGTTTAATCACACTTTCCTCGTGAAGCCTTTAGAAGGGATGGTATGTGAAGATGGTTCTGTGGACTATAGAAAACCATTTTCCATTGTGTCATCACATCCATTGAAATGATGGATGTTGATGGAAAGAAAGGACCCACCACAATAGGACATGACTGTGATTGTTATTCTTCAAAAAACAAAAGAATTGAGAAGGGACATGCCTGTGATATTGGCCCACCCTCTTGATTACCAGCCATCATTTCAATATATGGTGCCGACTTCAATTGACTTGGGTTTTCCCATAGCGCATCTTATAATATGCTTTCCCGCTTCTGAAATGCTGGTCATAATGATTTTATTTTTGAAATTTTTATAGAAACTTATATCTGATGATATTTTTATATTCCTTGGTATAAGATTGTCACTTCAGATTATTGCTTTTACCAGCTGCATCTTTCTCCCTTGTTTTTTTTTTTTTTGGATATGCCGCTGCATTTTTCTTATGGTTTTTAGTCCCTGTAAAATATCTTAAAGTTTAAATGCATGCCTGCCCCAAGTTTAACATTAAAAAGAGGGGGGATGAAAAAAAGAAGGACTGTTTGCTATCGGACTAACTCTTCAAGGATTCAATTCAAAATATAATCAATGCGAAAAGTGTAAAAACCAACTCCATCTATTGATAAATAGCAACAAATTACATCAATTACAGGGTCTTGTGCAAGGGATAAAGAATTAGTGAATAGGGATTTTGTATCCTATGGATACGTCATTCCCCACTCTACTAAGGAAATCAACCAACATTGTCAGTAGCTCTATGGATACTGCCAGCTTTCACCAATAATGAGTTTTGTGATCAATCTCATCATCAAGATTGAGTTGTTTTGGGGTATTGCTTCAAAATAAGTAGTCCAGAACATGCTAAATGGGTAGTTGACTGAATATTGATGGCTTGAGCTCTTATTTCTCTACCACTGGTGACTTTGGAAGCAACTTGTTCAAACTTTATGGACCAATTTCAAAGATTTCAAATATGAGGTTAAGAGAGAGTGTGTTAAGATTAAGAGATAAGAGAGAGAAAGTAATATTCAAGCACAAGATAAAGTAAATATAGATGTCTTTGCACTCTTTACAAATCATGGGGCAATGTGCCCTCTATATACATATATGCCTACAATGTTGGTATGTCAACATATATAGCTGTTATAGTAGGAAAATCACCCAAATATGATAATTACAACATAAAAATTACCCAAATATGATAATTGTTACAACATGAAACACCGAAATATGGTAGAAAATTATACACATCATCACCACATGTTGGTTTCTGTGATGGTTTCTATAGGTTTCTTTAATGGATATGAGGCCCACAGTAATCACTATACTCCCCTTCAAACTGGAGCATATATATCATAGATGCCTAGCTTGCCCAAAGTCCGCATTAGTTGAACTCGATTCGAGGCCTGGTAAGTATGTCTGCCAATTGATTCTCAGAGTGAACAAATGGAGTGCATATTGTCTTTAAAACGACCTTTTCTCTAGCGAAGTGATAGTCAACCTCAATATGCTTGTTCTTTCATGGAAGACAGGATTTGAGGGAGTGTAAACTTGATTTTCACAGTGTAGAGGAGTAGGATCTGATACATTACAACCATCTCTTGAAGAAGAGCACGAAGCCAAATAATTTCACATGTAGCTATTGCTCGATACTCAGCTTTTGCTAAAGATCGAGTTACAATACTCCGTTTCTTACTATTCCAAGTGACCAGGTTACCACCCATTATCATAAAGTAGCCACTGGTAGTAGTGATTTAAAAAGCGGACCGCCCAGTGCCTGTGCGGCCAGAAGGGCTTTTTTAATCCTAAAAGGGCAAAATTGTGGGTTTCATTTAAAACTTAAAACCCATTAGAGCAGAGAAAAACCCCAAAAAACTAGTTTTTGGTTATTTCCATAAGATCGAAGGGTTTCTCAAAGTGACGAGAAGTTGATTTAAGCATCACCCATTAATATTAGATTTCGTTTTGGATGTTTTATAAATCTATTGGAGGGTTTTCTAGAAGATTTTGAGTCTTTAGAAACATCTTAGAGGTGGAAGTTTGGAGATCGAGCAATCAAAGTTAGTGATTTATTTTTTGATTGCTTGTATTATTTTGAGATGTCTTCTTCAGGACTTGTGTACTATACATTTGATGTACCCTAAATCCTTAATTCTTATATGTTATACAATTATACTTATACTGTTACACTATAGAGACATTTTTTTTTCTACTGGGCCGCTCAGGTTTTGGGTGCCCACCTAGGTAGTGGACGGCCTGAACCCCCTCGGCCGCCTAGCGCGTTTTGAATCACTGTCTGGTAGATCGTCGATCAAGAGAACACCGGCTCAATCTGCATTGCAAAAACCTTATATAGCATGGTTACCATGACTGGTATAAAGTAGCCTCTCCCTGGAGCAGATTTTAAATATTGTAAAATCCAATAAACAGCCTCCAAGTGATGAGAGCATGGTGCGTGCATAAATTGACTTGTCATACTTAGCATATGCAATGTCTGGCCATGTGACAATCAGATAAATAAGTCTCCCAACTGATCTCTGATATACACCATAGTTACTCAGAGGCTCTGATTGCTAATCATACAGTTTGTGGTTGACCTCTATGGGAGACTCTATTAGTTTAGCTCCAAGCATTCTTGTATCATTAAGGAGATCAAAAGTATACGTCCTTAGAGATTAAAAAAAAAAAATCCTTGTTTAGACCTAGCTCCCTCTGTTATAAGGAAGTATTTCAACGGACCAAGATCCTTGATGTCAAAAAACATCCCCCATGAAATTTTTCACTTTTTGAATCTTGTGATCATTATTTCCTCTTAGCGCTATATCGCCCATACACTATGAGTATTGTGTTAAAACAAGAATCTCTTTTAATAAATAAAGAATGATAAAAAACACTTCTCTTGCAAATCTGAATGAGATTTTTTGTTTTGTTTTGGGTAATTCAGTGGGGAACACAGGCTCCTACCCTTTTTTTCAAGTAGTTGAGGAGTTAGCTTTTGAAGGTATTAGTGGTGGCAATGGAAACCACAATGTGGTGACTAGAGTGTGGGGTGTTACCACCACGACCCCAGCTCCTTTTCCCATCCGAATGACAATTGCCATACAAATTTTTTCGAACCAAGCCTGAGGTGAATGTCTCAATCCATATATAGCTTCTGCAAACTTGCTGATCTTCCCATTCTCCATTAGAGAATACAACCCAGATAGTAATGTCATATATACTTCCTCTTGCAAATCTCTATGAAGAAAGGCATTCTTCATGTCTAAATTATGAAGTGTCGATTTCCTATGTACTGCAATTGATAAAAATACCCGTATTGATTTCAATTTTGCGACAAAAGCAAAGGTCTCCTTGTAGTCAACCCCATATAGTTGTATAAAACTCTTAGCCACCTGACAAGCTTTGTATCTCACAATCAAACCATCTAGTTTGTGCTTTAGGATATACACCCCCCTGCTTCCTACCCCATGTTGTCCTTCGAGCCGATCAATTACATCCCAAGTTCCCTACTTCTCTAAGGCAATCATTTTCTCAATCATGGTTGTTTTCCATTGTGGATGAGCCAATGCATGTGCAATTTTAGTGAGAGTAGAAATAGAGGAAGTAGAGCAAAGGTATTCACACTACATTAGGTAAAATGAGTTTAGAGAATATAGGGGTACAAGGAGAAGAAGTACCTGATGAGGCAACGAGTTGGGTTGATTGTTTATGTTAGTCTTTCCCTTATTCTTTATCCTGATGTGCATATTCAACTGTTTCTCAGTAGATTTCACTTGTTTCTTGGTTGGATTACCTGAACTATCGGTGATCATTGGAAGAGGAATAGGATTGTCGCGTGACATAGTCGATATTGAATCTCTTGGGAGGAAAGTGGGGTCAAGAAGGTAACATCCTTTCAGTTTCTGGATAGTAAGACTTGTATCCTTTCAGAGAGTTTGAGTATCCTAGGAACACATCTAGTAGATTGAAGTTCTAATTTATCCCTAGCCGGCCCCAGGGTATGCACAAGGCAAATATAACCAAAGGTTTTTGGTGGAAGAGAAAATAGAGGAAGTGCATGGTGGAGAAGTTTGAAAGGATATGCATTATCTAGATTCTAGAATAGGCGTAGGCATTCTATTGATCATATAGGCAGCAATAAGAACTGCTTTATCCTAATATGACTTAGGAAACTTCATTCCTTTTAAAATGCCTCTCACCACTTCTAAAAAGTGTCTAGTTTTCCATTTCGTCACAACATTATGCTGTGGTGTATAGAAACATGATGTTTGAGTTTCTATACTATGTTTAAGAAAACAATTGTTTAATCCATTGTATAGATACTCGTGTATTATCAGAACGGAAAATTTTTATTTGGGTCTCAAACTAGGTCTGAACCATTTTATGAAATATTTTAACTATTGAAGGTACTTCATCTCTACTTTTCATAAGATAGGTCAAAGTATAATGAGAGTAGTCATCAATGAATGAGATAAAATACCTGTGTTCAAATATAGAAGTAACTGGAGCATACCCCCAAACATCAGAATAAACAAGATGGAATGGCTTAGAACTTTTATTTTCACTAGAAAAAAAGGAGGTTATACAATGTTTAGACAATTGACAAGTCTCACATTATAACTGAGGAACACTCAAAGAAACAAACTTATTTGAAAACAATAATTTTAATGATTTCAAAGTCATGTGGCCTAAGCGGGTATGCCACAAGAGGATTTTCTCATGAGTCTAGACTCAGAGTTGAGTGCATTAGACGTGCATCCTGTGTTGAAAAAGTACATCCCATTGTCTGCATGACCATCACCATTCGTCTTCCTTATTCTCAGGTCCTGAAAAACACAATGTGAGGAATAGAATGTGACACTGCAGTTTAGTTGTTTTGTCAGGCTGCTAACTGAGAGAAGATTAGAAGGAAAATAAGGTACATATATTAGAGAGGTAAGGACAAGGGTGATGAAAGTTAAAATGTTACCCCCCCCCCTCCCCCCCAGAGGCACTGGCATTGTTCCAAGGATGATGAAAGTTAAAATGTTACCCCCCCCCAGAGGCACTGGCATTGTTCCAAAACGCCTAGGCGGTGCGCCTTGGGCATCCTTGCTTCTAGTGTCCTGCCTAGGCAGCCAAGGTGTTCCCTAGGCTGCCGCCTCAAGGTGAGCGCCTTGGAACAACTTGGCCAAGGGTGGAAAAATGCTCTCTGCAGTGGCCATTTTTGGGATGTTTCCCCTAACAAGGCGGGAAAAGGGTTTGGGGGGACATTTTAATCACCCCGCTTGCATCCTAGAGAGAGAATGAGAGCGATGCCCCACTGTGTGTGTTTGAGAGAGAGAGAGAAAGGGAGAGAAGACAATGTCCCAATGTGATTGATTTTGTTTAAGAGAGAGAGAGAGGACGATGCCCCATTATGGGATTGATCGTGTTTGAGAGAGATAGAGAGAAAGGTGCGCCATTACGTGTGTGTTTGAGAGAGAGAGCGAGAGAGAGGCTCCATTCACGTGTAATGAATATATGTATAGAGAAAGAATCAATCTTTTTTAGAAAAAAAAGAAAAAAGAAAAGAAAGAACCCATGTATTTACCTTGCTTCAATCCCTTAAGAACACACACAAACACATGAGCGAGGATGATTTGTGCTAGTCCTACGTAGTTCATGTGAGAGAGAGAGAGAGAGGAGGGGGGGGGGGGGTGCTTGTTACTGGGTGCCTGCCTAGGTGGCCAGGCATCCAAAACGCCTTGGCGAGTGCCTCTGCTTTTCTGGACATTGGCACTGGTTATGGATCCATCAACAAGCTTAACTTCACTAGACGCAGGAGAAAAGGATAAGAAACTAACTTTCTTATTGGTCATATGATCAATAGCCCCTGAATCAATGATCCAAAATATAGAAGAGGTGGAGTTGGAGGCGTGGTTTGTAGTGTGTCTGTACCTGGTGTCATAGAGATGATTGAAGCATTGAGAGCAGTCAACTAGTGCTGTAAATCTTTGATAGCCTGATCTCTTGGATCACGTATATTGTGTTGTGCGGCTGAGGTTTCCTCCCAATTACTTGATACAGTATGAGCACTTTCATTTTTTGGTTTTGGTCCCAAGTGTCCCAACAATGCTCTTGGGTGTGTCTCCTCTTCCCACAATGGGAGCATTTGAGTTTCTCCTTTTTGGCAGGAGAAAGTAGGGCACGATTTTGTTCTTTCGTACCCACTTTTCTTTGCTTGAAGCTTGTTGCAAAGGTTGATTCTTTAGGATGGATGCTTGAGCCCTGTCCTTTTGCAATAACATTTCTACTGCCCCCCCCCCCCTACCCTTACATAATTATATTTTCCTAGAACTTGTGCGCTTTGAAGTTCAAAGTCAGGACATAGGCATGCTGAGAAGTCTCACTGCTCAGCTTTTTTAATGTCATCAATTGTGGGTTTAATATGCTGATAAGTTCTTCATGCATATGCCGTAGTATCCCAAAGTACTCTTCAACAGTCATTTTCCCTTGCTGCAAATTCGCTATTTCACAGTGCATTTGATAAATCCTAGCCATGTCATCTTGTTGCGAGTATTTCTTGGCTACTGCCTCCCATATGTCCTTTGTGTTCTTAAGAAAATGGTACTTGGCTCTGTTGAATGAAGGAGCCATGCCATTACTGTCAAGTTCTCACTTTCCCATTCATCATGGGTTGGATAATTTGTGGGATGCTCTTTCACTTTTCCATGATATAACCCAATTTTCTCCGGCTTCGTAGGAACATTTTAGCAGATCAGGACCATTCTAAGTAGTTTGTACCATCTAGCTTAACTATAGTGATCATCAATCCTGGATGGTCAGATTGACTGCTTCCCAAGAAAATATTGCGCTTGATTTTTTACATTTTCCTTCTCTCTCAAACTCAAAACCCTAACTTTTTTCTTTTTTCCTCCAAAGGTACTCATTCCTTAGTTTCAAAGTTTGCAAAGATCCACTTTTTTTGGTTTCTTTGGGCAAGAAAGATATGGGATATGTTATGTGATTTTTGTGTGGGGTAAAAAAAAAAAAAAGGCCACGTTTCTTTTTGTTAGAATTGGATAGAGAATATGAACCTTAGGGTTTAGGATTATTGGTAAAATAAAAGTTAGATGATCTTGTTGGAAATACGAGGTTATTGGAAATGAAAAGAGTTTGGCATAAAAACTTTCTTATAGGCATGGAAAGCGAGATGATCTTGTTGGAAATATTAGGTTGTTGGTACAACACAACCTCAAGCCTAAGAAGAATGAAAAATTATGGTTCTAGGTTTGTTGGGAGTAATAGATATCTTGGGGTTCCAAGCCCTGTTCTGATACCATATTAAGATTTAGAGAGAAGAGAGCGAAAGTAATATTCAAGTACTAGATAAAATAAATATAGATGTCTTTTCACGCTGCACAAATCATGGGACAATTTGGCCTATATATACACAGATCCTTATAGAGTTGCAATATTGGTGGTCAACATATATAGCTGTTGTAGCAGGAAAATCACCTCTAATATGATAACTTCTACAGCAGTCACCTATATGTGATAACTATTAAAGCAGGAAAATCACCAAAATATGCTAGAATATTGTACACATTATCACCACATGCAGGTTTCCATAATGGGCATGATATCTCTGATGGTCAATGCAGGTTTCTTTAATGGGCGTGAGGCCCATAATAGTCACTACGCCCATCAAACTACTTTATTTTGCAATTTGAACTATAATATAGAACATATTTCTTTAGTTTAAATGCTCTTTCAAAATGGAATCCACATTAGAAAATATCTTATAAGTGGAGAGTACTACATAGCATTGATGATCTACTAGTCTCAATTAATATGAAGTTCTGACCATGTCTGGAAGTGCTAGATAACTAGGGAAGTGGTGATGTATTGCATAAACAAGGTATAGGCAATCTATTAATGAGATCTGCATTTAATATAGCTTCTGCCCAAATTTACTTTGAAGCACATATTTCATATCGTAAGATCTTGGCCATTGGAGACCCTCTCTACGGATGATTACTAAACACCTTCAGAGCTATTGGTAAGGTGCATAATACTTTTGGAGGTCAATGTATAAGCTTGGTGGATAACCAAGAGCGAGTAGCTCGTTGCATTCTCATCACTCATGGGCATTAGTTTATCCAGATTCTATTTTTATTTCAGTGAGGGGTTGTTAGTTTTGGGCTGACATTTTTGTAGAGAAGAAAGGTGAGATTAGGAGATTAGTAGAATGTTAATCTTTTGGCTGGAGCTTTTAGGCATCAATGTGGTAGTTGATACAGAGATAAGGTTCAAGTTGGAAAATTAGTAAGTCCAGAGCGGTTATCTTGGTGCTTTAGTCTCTTTTATGGATCAAACTTGTCGTATCATTAGCTGCATCGCTTTCTATTCCTCATCCAATGGAAGCTTTGTTGGGTTCACACATGCCAAAGTTTGAACTTTTGAAGCCTTTACCTTGTAAGATGTTTGTGCTTCCTCAAGGATCATGACTGGTTTTGGTGCTGACTACCTGAGTCCTAATTGCAAAGGTTCCTCTCTTCCTAACTTGTCAGCTCATTGGGATTGATCCTTGGAAGGGTCTGATGGGTCGTTGTATTTGAGGCAAAGGATGCTGGTATTATTAGCACCATGTGTTCTACCTAATGCATGCTGTTGAAGAGGCCAAATGAAGAATGAAATTCATTATAGTTGAATAGATCCAGAGAACACGAGTTATGTGTTTTCCCTTCTTGTGAGATGGGTATGAGTAGGTTGGATAGTCAACATTTTGCTACTAGGGTAAAATGATTCAGAGATTAATGGAGGTAAGAAAATCTCTATATGAGTTTGTTTATCAGAACGTTTTGGAAATCAAATAAATCTGTTGTCTACTGAATAGGGGAGATGATGCAAAGGGCCCTAGGAACAATAGCAAAGGGGTTAGTGCAAAGGAAGAGGATCCAGGGAGCTTAAGAATCTTGTGCCATTATTAAATACAAAAGATTTGGATTGAAGGTTTTCAGTGGAATCAAAAGCTTTTGGCACATCAGTTTTTCTCTCTGTATGAAGCCTAGTTCAAACTTTGTGTTTCGCTTCATGAATATTTCTCCACTTGTTCTCACTTGATGTGCAACGAGATTGTGTACTATTTAGAAAGCATTGAACAATTTACTATCCTAAAGAAGAAAATCGACATTATGCTAAGGATTCAGGATTATGTACTAACGTAAATAGTTAGTAGGAGATGAGAAGAGGAAGACCGAGAAAGAAATGTACTTGAGCATTGCATTGCAAGCTGAGGATCTTAGACTCATTCATTCTTTTGAGAAACCCTTTGAGAAAGGTAAGAAAGTCAAAGGAATTAATGTATCTTATCATTTTATGTAAATCTGGATATATCTTTCTTAACAAGAAGAAGACAGTTCTGGACATTTGTAGAGGGCTTTTTGCTACTGCAAAGCGGTCACTTTAGAGTGCTTTGCTCCATAAGCATTCTCAAACGAGTGCTTTAATGTTGGAAAAATGCCCCCAAAACAATTGGAAGTTCCTTCTGTGCTACACATCAAAGCACTGGCTCCTAGCCATAGCAGTCTTCCAACATCAAACCTTCATTATGATTCCTTTTACTTCTCTTTATGCAGAAGAAGGAAAAGAGAAACAACAAATGCAACTCTGATTTTACTGCGTACATTCTTGGTTGCACTCTCTGAACCTGTAGTTAAAAAATGTATTTGAACAATACTCCAGGTTGCTCATGTGGTTTATGCGCAATGAAGCATAGCCATTGCCTTACTGGCAGCAGTGGTTTCCGAAGGGTAGTCTTAGTGCCCATTTAGGTACCTGGAAATGCATTTCTTGGAGAAATTCATTTCCTAAGAAAGGTATCTCTTGGGAGATACATTTCCTGGAAGATGGGTAAATGCTGTTTGGATAGATCTGGATGCAACCTGGAAGATAAATTTCCATTTTTTAGCTCATCTGGAAGATACATTTCTCTGAATTTTATTCTATTCGAGTATTATATGCATGTCCAACCTGTTGCACAAAATTATATGCACTGCATGCAATCTCTCTCTCTCTCGAAATTGACAAATACCTTACAAAAAAGGCATCCCTGCTCTTTATACATAATATATAACATTTTATGATCAAAATAAAAATATTGGCTATTCTATATTGTACTTCATTGAACCCCCCCTTCTTTATGCACTAAAATTATGGTCAAAATATACAACTCGACACATTTTTAACATATTGTCAACATTAAAAAGCCTATTGAGTGAAACTTAACTTGTGCATATGGCTTAAGGGTGGGCAAAACATATTTGGTTTCTAATGTCAAAACTAGGCCTCTCTTGTCGCTGAAGACCTTGTCTAATCAGATGCAACAGGAGGCAGCCATACATTTATCTCTGTTCCCCATACCCCAAGGATAGCATTTGGTAAAGTAGCTCAAACGACTGAAACATAACTCTCCAATATCTCACAAGACACTCTCAGTTCTGCTACAAAGTTGCAGCAATGTTATCCTCTTGCCTTCAGATGAGAGCTCTACTCCAAAGGTGCAGGATAATGCATACGGTTCTCCCAAAATGAAGAAGTCAGAATGACAAACATAGATAAAGAAGCATAGAGCTAAATTTTAATTTCCTTTAAACTTCCACTACAATAACTTCAAGCAACCAATAAGAGGTGAGATACAAGCCTCTTGAACCACTAGGATACTTCATAAACAATGTTGAAACACCCAAATTGAAATAACAAGCAGCAGTTTGTACACTCCTTGACATTGCATTCAGAGAAAAAAAAAAGGTCCCGGTTAACACATTACGTTTTTCTTCTTTCAAAAGAATGCATTGTTGCTCATTTCCTATTTTCTTCCTGTGCCTTCTCATAGTGAACTGCTATGTATCTTGTTTCCAAAGCATCCCAAATTCAGAAGAATTCATCTCTACAATTAATAATCTGAATCATATTTTATTTTCATCAAATTCTTTAAGCGATTAATTTTCATTGTTTCACAAGACTAAGAATTTCCCAAGAACGACCTCATTCGTCACTTAAAACTAGCAAATGTTTAAAGTTTCATGAATCAGAGAAACTCCCACAGTCCCACCAGCACTATAATGTATAGAAAGGCACTCTTTAGTCACTGTATCCACACTAAACATCAGGCGTTGACATAATTTTCAAAACAATAAAGACCATGACTAGCATATGGAATACGACGATGAAAACTCAAACAGTTAGCCAAATCCAAAACACAAACCAAGTCAATATCAGAGAAAACATTATTTATGTTTAAATTAAGCTCAAACCATAGATTAAATAGATAAATCACTATAATTGTACAAAATTTCTCTACTGCCTGTTGTTGATAGGCCATAGATACCATAGTTCAAGGCATGTGATAAAACCATAAATTCTTGTTCCTATTCTTTCTATGAACCAATAAAAAGCTTCACTACTAAATCCCAGCAGGGGAAACCCAACAACCATTTCACCATCTCCTCAGAGTATAGCTAATGAGCATTGGAAGCAAGAAAGCTGGAAATATTACTCATCAATTAAACGATTTAGGTTCCCGATCCTATTGAACCTCCAAGCATAATCATTGTAATAGCTCTATGGTGGTAGAACATGGAGGGGATCCTGAGGTTTATGGCTAGCAAGCCTCTGTTTTCGAGCTCCAATTCAGCTGCTTGATTGCTATCGGTGAATGCAACTTACCTCTGATAAATGAGCAATGTGGCCTCAGTCTGATCCACGTTTTTCTTCGACTTTTTCACATTTCTAGCAATTTCAGATTGGGTCGTTCATTAAACTAATTCTGATGCCCTTCCTAGCTGGGGAAGAGATTTGTAGAAAGAGAGACTTGCAGGAATGTTTAAACCATATCCTTGCTAGGGAAGAGATTTGTAGAGAGAGAGAGAGAGAGAGACTTGCAGGAATGTTTAAACCATATATACCATGCATCATTCATAAATATACCCAAGTATTTCTTCAAATAAGTGATGCCTCTTCCTTTTATGTTCTTCATGTTTAAACTGCATGAGCCCTTCCTGCAACTTGTCCAAGAACTAATATATTAAAGATGAGGCTGCTAAAGATTTCATGAATGCATAAAGTTATTTGCAGGAAGGAACTAAAACAGACAACTAGTTTATCATAAATAGCCAATGACTCACTGTTAAATTTTACCCATGAATTTTTGCTTATATGATTTTGTTTTTAAGATATGTTGCTATACTTTCTAGTTCTCTTTATGGGCATCTGCATTAATTTTTATTAGAATTTAACATTGAAGTCAATATCTTTATATGTCTGCATTTGTCAGTTGTATATGTCCTTATGCCTCTATGCCTGCATGAAAAGTAATATTGTTTTTCATATTCCATACCTCTATGCATGCATCAAAAGTCATATTGGTTTTCATAATCCATAAAACATTAAATTTGACTGGGCTGTTGGAGACTCAGTTTACAATGCTCTGAAAAAGGAAAAATGAATAGGTGCAGAGAACACTAATTGACTGCCACTGCATTCTCCTGCTTCCTCTTGTCAACTGCCCCATTGATAGGAAACCTAGCCGGTCCCAGTCAAATTACATAAATTGTTTTCCACTCCTCTTTACATGATTTAAATGTGGAAATAAAATAACATTGATTTGTGTTCAAAGGACCAGAGGGAGACCAATGAATGAATGCATGCATAAGTCAATGTTAATGTTATCTTTGTGAATTGCCATGGGCTCTGAAATCTTGAACATTTTCAGATTCGAACAAAGTTGGTTGCACCTGGCGGGGAAGCACTAGGCGGTGTGATCGGAGTTTGCCGTCACATGGTTAGAACTGAAGGTTTCTTCTCTCTCTACAAAGGGTTGTTCCCCTCTATCGTGAGCATGGCTCCATCAGGGGCAGTCTTCTATGGCGTGTACGATATACTTAAGTCAGCTTACCTTCATTCACCAGAAGGGAGGGAGAGGCTTAAGCAAATGCACGAACATGAGGGGGAAGAGTTGAATGCTTTGGACAAGCTTGAATTGGGTCCCATGAGGACTCTGTTGTATGGGGCTATTGCGGGTGCATGTGCTGAGGCTGCGACATACCCTTTTGAAGTGGTTCGGAGGCAGCTTCAGATGCAAGTGCGGGCAACCAAGCTCAGTGCTTTCGCTACGTGTGCCAAAATTGTCGAGCATGGAGGGATACCCGCGCTCTATGCTGGCCTTGTTCCCAGCTTGCTCCAGGTGGGTACCTAATCTCTCTCTCTCTCTCTCGGAATTTTGGTGGTCACTCAGGACCACCAAAGAATGATGTTCTTCCCCCCTCAAAGTTTACCTTTGATGTATTTGTAGGATGGAAAAGGCCAAAATCAGATTGTGTGATCACATAGGAACTAGATGTAGTTTTGTGGGAGTTCCTTAACCATTGAATTAGAGGTTTGATGGGGGTGAGAGTGGGTCAGTAGGGTTACCAGGTTAGGAAAGATTGATGGAGGGGTTCTTGTAGCAATCTTGATCCCCTGGCCCATCAAATTTGTGATTCTATGGTTGGACAGAAAACCTCTACAAAATTATGTACAATGGAGCCCCGATATTCACGCATTCACACACACAGACACAGGGAGACGATTTCCTATCTCGTACCCCTCTAGTGGTGAACTTAAATATATCCACACACACACATGGAGAGAGGACTTTCTATCTCACATCCCTATAGTGGCGGGCTCAGAAATGGTACTCCATATTTTATCAAAAAGTCCTCTTCATCCATGTTGCAAAACATTTTTGAATGGGGGTGTTTTCTATTATTTGCCATGGGCAATGGTGAATTCATTGCATAAAGCAAGGGCTGAAATTAGCCTCTTAACAGCGTCGTATAGTTTAAGCTGAATGTCTTTCCATTTTATGATTTTGTCGTTGTCCTTTGTAAATATAGAAATATGCCCCTTACCAAAAAGTATTTGGTTCACTGTTTCTCTCTGTGTTTTTTACTCCTCTTCCTTTTTTCTTTTCTGCCTATTGAACACCATGTGTGCGTGTTGTGATCGATTTTTACAAAAAGATAACTTTAGGAGAATGGCCTTTTGATTCTCCCTTTATTTGGACTTCTTGGTTTTCCTTGCTGTAAGTGGTTTAATATTATTTCCAATTTTCCGTTTCAGGTGTTACCATCTGCTGCCATAAGCTACTTTGTCTACGAGTGCATGAAGATAGTGCTTACAGTGGAGTGAAGAGCAGCACTTGCTGGCAGATGATAGTGTTTCTTTTTCTGAAAGAGGTGAGAGAAACCTGCCATTATTGGAAGTTATTTACCCCTTTTTTATTTTGTCCGGGTGAGTCTGTTGGGAGAAGCCCCTACCCTTCGTGAGAATTGAGCTTAGGATGTAGCGTTGCAAAATTGTCAAGCGCTGACCAATTAAGCTTGGGCTCTTGTCCTACTTATTTTCATGTTGATTATTGGACATTTGAGAGCGGTTGGATTCGACATTACTCTTCTCATTTTTAATAGGGAGAGGGGGAGAGAGAGAAAAATAGAGTATATTTTGTAATGTAAATAATTCTTTCTCTTTGTAGTCCGGGAGTTCAGCAAAACCATGATGCCAGAATCTGTACTCTATTAATGAAAGAGAGTTCAAATGATGCATGTTTTGTTCATAGAATGTTCCCATTTGAATCAATAGAATTCCATCTACAAGGTGGCTATTTCATATGATGTTTTAAATTTGATTATTTTAAAGTCCCTTCTATTTATAAAGGGAAAGCTTTCTATACTCCCCTTACTGTGTACAAGTTATATTTTTCTCTCTCCATCTAGCCGTTCAATTTAGATCAAGTGAGCTATTGACCGTTTGATCTAGATCCCTCAAAGTAGTTTATATTTAATTTTTTTTACATATCATATGAATATGAAATTTGGTACATGTCATCATCTCAATGGGGCACACCAAAAAAAAATGTAAAAAAAAAACATTCTCGATAAAATAAAATGATCAAAATACTTTAGTGGTATTTTGGTAATTTTATTATATCATGAATATATATTTTTTGTGGGTGCAAGTTTAAGAGAGGAGTGGACATGCCCAAAATTTTGTGTCAAAATATTTTGTAGAAAAAATGAATTATTATGAAATTTGGATCAAGTGAGCTACTGACCGTTTGATCTAAGATCCAATGCTTCAGAGTAGTTTATTTTTAATTTTTTTACAAATCATATGAATATGAAATTTGGTACATGTCATCATCTTAATGGGGCGCAGCCAAAAATATATATATATATAAAAACATTACCGATAAAATAAAATGACCAAAATACTTTAGTGGTATTTCAGTAATTTTATTTTATCATTATTTTTTATTTTATTTTGTAGGTGCAAGTTTAAGAGAGGAGTGGGCACGCCCAAAATTATGTTAAAATATTTTGTAGAAAAAATAAAAAATAAAACATTGTATAGGTGCGCGTCAAAATATTTTTTAGAAAAAATAAAAAATAAAACATTGCATAGGTGTGACATTGTAATTGCATTCGTATGAGTCATTTGTATCCGTCTCAGTTGGGCATTCAGATCGGACTGGTGGATGGTTCAGATCGGGCCCCTGGACTCGTGTATTTTCTATGTATAAATTATCTTTTTTAATGACCATTTTAATTATAAAATAAATCTAGTAAATGCTTTTATAAATACAATTTAACAACTTTATCTTGCAGTTGTGACTAAATTTAATTCCTAAAATTTAGTTTTTATCTTAGGTATTTTATTTCCAAATAGTTAAGTTTATCGCCGTTTCATCAGTGTTCAAAAAAGAAAAAAAGTAGTTAGCTTTATCTCCGTTTCGTCTTTTTTTCTTTACTATATAAATAAAAGAAGAAGAAGGGAAAACTTTATATAGAACTGAGGCTCTAAAGAATCAAATTAGAACCCGCCTTAAAAATTTCATTAGAAGAGGTTGTTTTGATACCTAAATATCTTCAAATTGATCATCTCGACATCAAGATGCATGGACATGAGAAAAAAAAATAGATTTTAAGTTTTGGAAATAGTGCATCTTATAACGCATTTTGGGCCGTCAATTTTCAAGATTTTCAAATTTTCATAGATCTGCTCAATCTACATTACTTTTGAAACTTTAAATTTTATAATTAAAGATGAAAATATATTTTAAGGCTACCATAACGATTTCCAGTATTGAAACCCCATTTCTCAATACTATATGAAGGTGGGCTCTAATTTGATTGTTTAGAGCCTAGGCTCTATACAATCCGCACCCCGAAGAAGAACAGGCTACTCCTTTAAAAACCCCTGTTTTTTTATGGCTATTAAAACTTAAAAAAAAGCTGATTAGTTGATATTGTAAGGAAGCGTGGGAAAATATTACCAAATGTACGTATTCTATGTAAAAGTGATGAGGAAATTGTAGATCTTTCGTTCCTCATGTGCTGTCATGCGAAAACTGTTTGAGAGGGGTGTTTAGCGTGACTAGGAATAGAAGTTGGTATCCCCTCGCAATCTGAGAATTTATTTGGTGGCAACTTTGGAAGATATGGAAAGAACGTTTCCTTTGGGATATATTGGTAAACCATGGATTGAATTGAGTGAAATATAAGAATTGCAGGTACTAGAAAATGGAAGTAAAAAACTGAATTTTGATGAAAGCTCGATGGAGAATCTTGGTTTTGTTGGTGTAGGTGGAATTGTCAAAGATTGTTGGGGGAGGGTTTTGCTTGAATACTACGGCACTGCAGGTAGAATTATTGTAAATGAAGCAGAACTGATATCTCTCCTTCTATGAGTAAAATTGGTTAAAAAGTTAAACAAATGGAAGGTGATTCAATGAATGTAATAAAATGATTAAATAAGAACTAAGGTTCGCATTTATACTGTATATAGAGAATGTATTTTGGAGGCTGATAGATTGGTTAAAAAAGGTATTAATGCAGATGCGTTAACAAAAATTGTCCAATTTTGGAGACAAGATCTAGGTGTTCAAGAACTTAAAATCTTTTTTTTTTTTAAGAAAATAATCACTAGATGATATTAAGAAGTATCACAAAATTTTGGATAAAAAAAAAATCCTTTCAATTTTCTCTTTTGCTTGAGGGAGTTACTGCACAGGATACTTGTGAGCACATAATACGTGCTACTAATAAAATACTAATACTTTATGGGCCCTTTTACCTACAATTTGGCACTGACAATGTGTTTTAGTCGAATGTGGTGGGCCAACCAAGACCTTGCAATTTATTTTTCACTCCAAAAATCCATGTTTTGAGGACCTATGGAAATATGCCCTCAAAATTTTGTTGATGACTCACTAACCTATTTTTCCAGAAAAAGTTAACATTACAATTGAATTTCTATCTTAACCAAAAGATTTATGCTTTTGAAATAGTTTATGATGAGTTTCCTGATCATATATGTTATGTTGACAACTAGATAACAAGAGCTCACATCTTATTAGTTCATTCCATTAATTAATTAAATTTATAATCTATTCAAAGTTCTTATGTCCCTTTAGATTATGATTAGAAATATTCAAAATTTTTACAAAATTTATAATGAATCTTAAATTTTTGTAAATATTATCTTTGAATAAACAAAAGGATACCAAGTTTAAGACCATTTATGTTTTAAAGTTATAATATTGTATGATTTTAAATGAAATTTGCAGAAAATTTTATTTTTAAATTATTTTTTATAGTTTTAAATTGCATTTTTTTACTACTTCCAACTTTGATTTTTTTAAAAAAAATTATAAAATTAATTAATTGATAAATTTATATTTAAAAAAAATGAATATATTAATTTAATTTATATTTTGATATTTTGATATTTTTAAAATTTTGAATTTCAAATGCTTATAAATTTTGTTGATGAATCATTAACCTATTTTTTGGAAGGATTTTAACATAAATGTTTTTCAATTTCTATCTTTGGCAAATTTTCCATGCTTTTAAAATAGTTTATGACCAGTTTCCTAATCCCTAATAGTGAATTTACTAATTAAATTCAAGGCTCGAGAAGAAGGTATTCAGTTGGTTCCATTTTTTAATCCTACCTACCTAGAGATTGAGAGTGACTGTAAGCTTGTGTAGCAACTGTGTATGATAGCTTGCAACCTCTTAGGCAGTTTTGTTATCTTATCTTCGAGATAAATGGTCTCATTGTATACAATCCTTTGTATTTAGACAATTAATCGTATCTTCCCGGATGCTAATGCACTTGCAAAGTATGCCACTAGATGTTCAGTGGCTACAATCTGGTGCTCACCACCATCAAACTTTTGGACCTTCTCTTGATTTTTGATATAGCCAACATCCCTTTTGAAGGGTCTCTTGCATAATTTTTTATCATAGTTTTTGTTTTTTAATGAAACAGGAAGGAGCCCAAACCCTGATGATTTATCCAAAATATAGAGAAATTATTTATGCGTAACAAATACTCAGTTGACTGTTTTTATAGAATTAGATAATTAAGAATCGATATCTTATTTGTTTGTTCGATTGCTTAAATAATGTTATATTTTATTTGAAGTTATCTTATGCCTTTAAATTTTGATTAGAAATAATATTTCGAAACTTTTAAAATAAAAATTCCAATTATGTAATTTTTAATCTATAGATTATTTTTCTTAAAAAAGTAGTATACTAATTTTAAAAACCGTTTATGTTTTCAAGTTCTACTGTTTTACAATTCTAAATTTAATTTGTGGATGCTTTTATTTTTAAATACAATTTTTAACCATATTATATTTTATTTATGACTATCTTTATATTTTTAAAGATTTTTGAAAATTTGCAAAAGAATATTTCATATTTGTTAAATTTGAATTTAAAATTGTTATATCAATAATTATTATCAAGATTTATAAATTATATGATGTGTGATTATTTTCATATATTATTATTTAATTATTAAATTTATTATTTATAGGCTATTTCTTTCTCTTTCAAGATTTTAAATTTAAATTTTAAAATGAGAAATATAAATTATGTTATCTTTTTTAATTACAACAAACCAATTTTGGAATTTTAAATGCTTTCCAAATTTTATTTATGACTCATTTTTTATTTTTAAAACCTTAAACATTAAAATGCAATGGCATTTTACATTGAAATTTTTACTGTTTAAATTTTTTTAATTACTTGATTTCATACATAAATAGAAATATGAAACCTTAGTTTATTCATTTATTGTTGCTTACATAAATTTCTATTCTATAGTTATTTCTAATCCTCCAAAAATTATTCGTAGTGAATCTTTGAAATTCTTAAATAAATTTTTTTTATTATGACATATCTTTGAAATAAAATGTGTTTGTATTAAATCAAAATACCGTGTTTAAGATTCTTAATGTTTCTAAATTCTAAGGTTTTTGTGTTTTCCGGTTGCTTTTGTGATTAATTTATTTATTTTTAAGAATATTTTTTAGAAATCTAATCTTAACATTAATTCAATATTTATCCTTTAAAATAGTTTTTGAACAACTTCCATATATCTTATAGTGAATTATTAAAGGGAAAATTGTAAAAAAAAAATAGAAAACCCAAAACTACACTTTTTATGCAACTTATCTCCAACCTAGTTTTTTCTCTCACTTTTTTTCCCGAAACTACCATTTCTATGAAAAACTTAACTTATTCTCTCACTTATTTCTCAAAAATATATTTTCTATGCAAAAACCCCCAACCAAAAAAAAAACCTAAACTACCCTCCCATACTTGTACCTTACCCACGCCTCTCTCTTCCCTATCCCACCAAAATAGAAGGCTCCGTCACCGTGTAAGTATGCGGTTCGGTAGTAGCGCTCTGACACTGTGTAAAGTTCGATCCGGCGATGAGGCTCTGGCTGACACTGTGTAAAGTTCGATCCGGTGATAAGGCTCTAGCTGACACTGTGTAAAGTTCAATCCGGCGATAAGGCTTTGGCACGGTGTAAAGTGCGGTCTGGCGGTAGGGCTCCGGTACTGTGTAAAGTACCGTCCAGCAATTGAAAAGGGCGGTCCGGCAGTTTCAGAGGCGGTTCGACAAACGGTCCGAATGTAGGGCTCTAGCATTGTATAGGCAATTGAAAAAGGCGGTCCGGCAGTTTCAATGGGTGGTTCGGTAGTTGCAAAGGACAGCCTGACAGTTGCAAAGGGCGGTACTGCACTTGTGAGCTACGGCAATGTGATGGTGGGCTTTGGCAATGTGCGATTGGGTCCAAAAGTCAACTTAGTCAACGTCAAATTTGTCCAAAATCATATTTGTGTATAGGAAGAGCATTCCGTCAAAAAAAAGTAAACTTTTTCTCTTGGAGGGTATTTGCATAGAAAGTTTGTTTTGAAAAAAAAAAATGAAAAAAATATTAAGTTGGGGGTAAATTGTATAGAAGTATGGTATTGTGTTTTTGTAATTTTCCTATTATTACATGCTTGAACAAATATGCTTGCTTTTTTCGAAAACGGGAAGTCAGAAATCATATGATGATTAATCATTAGGAAAAATTTCTAAATCCCCCCAGATAGAATGTCCTCCCCGTTGAAAAGTCCCTCAATTATCTTCGCTAATTTTTTTCACTTAGGCTCAAGGTACTTTATAGTGAAATTTATGACCAAAATACAAGTAGAAGTAGAAGTTTGAAAAAAAAATTCATCTCTCTCTCTCTCTATTTTTATGCCATATTCTTCTCACTCTAAGCAACCTCTTATTCTTCTCTTATTCTCTTATTCTCACTCTATGCAACCTCTTACTCTTCTCTTCTTATTCTTCTCTACGCTACTCGATTTTCTCTCTTTTATCCTTTTTTTTTTTTCCGTCAAGTTTGGCAAACTTATTGGATTTCATTATTATAGTAAAGATATACAATGCTCTCAAATATTAATTTAGTCCTTAGAGACCAAAAGCGTCTCCAAACCCACCCCAAACTTAACAAGTCCATCCGTCATTTTCTTTACGTAAGTCCCTCACTTCATCCATCCTCTATGGGAACAATCTCCAAGCAGCTTACTACATTTATTGTAGCAGATTACAACATTTAATGAGTCCCCCTTCTACCACACAAGACACAGCTGGAAACATTTCTCTAATAAGATTTAAACCTTGCAGCACCGTAAGAAATTCACCCTCATTTGCAGTTATATTGCAACAAGGACCTGCAAAAGTAAAGAGAACATCAGAAGAAGAGTTCCTTACAACACCACCTACCCCTGTCAACCCTGGGTTCCCAAGATAACTCCAATCAAAATTAAGTTTTATAGAATGTTCCAACAGTGCGTACCACATTCCTTTTGGTCGAAGATGCCAAGTAACGTTGTTAATAGTATTATTAAGGTTCTGCCAAAAATCCAATTAAAAAAACCAGCACTTTTTTAAGAAATTGAGAACCAATGTAGTAGCCTGCTTCTAATATCCTTCATATTATTCCACTCGTTCCAAACCTCTCATAAAATAGTTTTAATTGTGTAATTTGAATTCTTGTTAGTAAATCTTAATTACTCTACAATTAATAAAATTTCAATCAGATATATTGAAGTCCCATTGATCAACTAATAAATAGATTCTTGATAAAAATACTATAATATCCCACATAAAACTTGCCATTGAGAATATCTCAATAGGAGTCATTGTCACTAAAATGGTAGGTAGGACTCGATAAATATTAGGGATTCACTTCGCTATAAACCAATGTTTCAAAAAACAGCAATTCAAATCAGGAATCACAGATCTGAATCGGGAATTGGTGGGGACTAATTCACTATAAAGCAAAAGGAAAATATCCCATCCACATAATGTGGACTCTTCAGATTGAACGAGCCCATATCCAAGGGCCACAAAATAATTCCTTTTTATTTTAGTTAAATATGATTATATGGGCATAGATGATAGCACACTAAAAACTTGAACATAGGAAATATTCTGGTCAATTTTTTTGTTTAAAATATTTTTTATTATTTTTATTTGATGTCCCATATAAAAAAGCATCTATACTTCAAAATTTTAGACAAAGATTATTATTATTATTTTTTTTTAAAGAAAACAGAATTATTTTATGGCTGATGAATGAAACCAGGTTCAACCGTTCAAGCATCCATCACATGGATGCTATACCATCCCATAAGAGAAGCTTATCTTCATATGGGGTGCAAGCTTCCACCTCTGTATGATTCCTTTTTCTCAGCTTTTTTAACTTGAGCTTCTCATGGGTTTCCATAACCACTTGCTTATACCTCCATTTATCCACAAAGATCATTAACTGCATCAAAGAACTCTCCCTTAATCAAACCATACAAAAATACATCTACCAAGTTCTGGTCAAATTAAATACTTGGGTTTTACTTGCCAGAATTCACCATCATCTGATTCGTCCATTTATCCACAAAGATCATTGACTGCATCAAAGAACTCTCCCTTAATCAAAACATACAAGAATACATCTACCAAGTTCTGGTCAAATTTAACATCATCTGATTCGTGAAGTGAGCTGTCGAACATAGAAGAACACATTTGCAATAAAATTTTTTTAAAAAAAGCAAACCCTTCAACAACTACCACCACTATGAAATGCTAAGGGAAACAGGGATGAAATACTACCACCACAAAGGAAATGCAAAAGGATGCAGAGATGAACTACCACCACCACAAAGGAAATGCAAAGGGATACAGAGAAGAAGAGTTATCTCCTTCAAACATATGAAAGTTTATAAGATCCACAAAAACAAAACCATAACCATAACCAGAAGGAAAACAAAGATATTCCAAGAAGCATTCATAAGCATTGCATTCCCCAAAAGAGAAGACAAAAATCTAAGAATCATGTATCCAGAACATGAAGAATACAACTGAAAACCAGGGGTTCAGAGCCTACACTGCACTCCATTTCTTGGGTGATCAAAAGGTGCAAATGAAGCGGACATTTTCCAGAGTTTTCTTCAAAGGAAACCCTAAAGAATCTTCTCTTTGCCCTAATTTGTCTTTAACCAACTGAGCACAACTCCAAACAGGAATTAAAACCCACCTAATAGGAGGAAAAAAAATCCCAACTTTTCTAGCTAGAGCTTCCACATTTGGAGAAACCCAGCAAATTCCTCCCAGAAAAAGCCCTAAACTTGAGGAGAAATGAGCCCAGCAATCCAACAATGACTTCCTATGTTTAGAGAGCATAATCGGGCGAGAAAGGCCAAAATGTGTGCAAATTTCCAGACAAATCCATCACATGGTTAGAATTACCCAAAATTATCACCATCTAATTTTGCATCTGTGTAGAGGTTAGCAAGCTTTTCTGCTCTTGTAACCTATATTATACAATGCAGAACAAAGAGAAGCAAGGCAAAATCACAAGGATCACAACACAGAAAATTTTGACATTCAGTTCTTCTTTTCAGAGATATAACAAAACAAGAGTCATGGAATTCAGATTTTAATGGCTATTAAGCCTGTTTTAGACCATAGGCTCAGCATCAATTTCTTGAGTTTTCTTTGTTTCCCTTATGAATATTGAGCAAATTTTCTGCCTCTTCTCCAAAACGTAACACATATCTCTCCAAGAACGCCTTCTCCGATAAAACACAAATTGTCGATAAATTTGCATCCTTTTCCAGCAACTTTCTTGACCTCAACACTTTCAATAGATTAATCCTTGGGATCAACCTTCTCTCTAAATTATAACTGAATATATGTGGATGAAAACACAGATATTTCTCATCATATTTAAGTTCGTTGATGAAATAATCCATAGTCTTTTGCAACTTCTGTTCTGAAAAACAAAAGATTACAGGCACCTTTTGGAAAGCGGTGCGAATATCTTCTTCTGACCACCCAAAGCTCTTAAAGAACTTAAATTTCCTCTGCCATGTCTCCTTGCTCATCGAACTCATGAACCCAACAGCATGAGAGTACATTTTAAAGTGAGATTCAATACCCAATTCCTTAACTTTCTCTGTGATTTCTATAAGCCTAATGGACTTCACTTCAAATAAGGCCGTCCTTTTCAATAAGAGTGCTCTCAACTTCGAGCCGCCAATTCCCTGGCTCTCCATGAACCTAACATTGGACTGCAATCTGTTGGACACCAATCTACGACCTTGACCTTTGAGAAACTTCAAGACACCTTTGGGATCCAAGTAGTTTTTAAGGAAGAGAATGTTAGGGAGAAGTCTTTTGTTTAAGCTATACGTAACAATGGTTGGATATGCAGAGATGACGGCCCCAAGATCGAATTTAGAAAGGCCCAAATCTTCAAACAATTTGAATTTCGGTACTAGGTTTTTCTCGACATTGGCTGCAAGAAGATGGGGGCACTTGTTGATAATTGTATGGATATGGATTGCTTCAAAACCTTTGGCTTTGAGGAAGTTTAGCACCGAGAGAGCTTTCTCAGGGGTTTTGACATGGAGAAGCTGGGAAGATGCAGCAATGGCTCCTTGCTTTGAGAACCCAAAAGAGTCCACAAACAGATTAATCATGAAAGAAGAAGTAGATGAAGGTAAGGCCGTTCCATCATTAATGAGAGAAGAAGGAGAAGTGAGAGAAGAGGGTTTTGTGGAGAACTGTTGAACATAAGAATGAAGAGAGAGAGGAATGACA
>NW_006499883.1:2846239-2879735 GCF_000471905.2 Amborella trichopoda | reverse complement strand
GAGAGAGAGAGAGAGAGGGAGAAGACATAAATGAGGCGTCTTGGGGGGCTGACTTTCCGCACTGGGGGCAATCTTCGCTGCAAAAGTAAGGAGAACATCGGAAGAAGAGTTCCTTACAACACCAACTACCCCTGTCAACCCTGGGTTCCCAAGATAACTCCAATCAAAATTAAGTTTTATAGAATGTTCCAACAGTGCGTACCACATTCCTTTTGGTCAAAGATGCCAAGTAACGTTGTTAATAGTATTATTAAGGTTCTGCCAAAAATCCAATTAAAAAAATCAGCACTTTTTTTAGAAATTGATAACCAATGTAGTAGCCTGCCTCTAATATCCTTCATATTAAGAAAAACACCATCAAAAAGTCCTTCAATTCCTCTCGTTCCAAACCTCTCATAAAATTGCTACTTTAAAAATCTTCTAAACAAGCTGACCACATTTTGGAAATCCAGGAGATCCAAATGCTAAAATATATGAGCATGTTCTTGAGACAACATCAAATGAACCCCCATCAAATCAAATGCGCATCCCTATATGGAACTAATAAAAGGACATTATAAAAAAATATGATTACCATTCTCCTCATTCCTTTTGCAAAGCAAGCAAATTTCGACAAAGATCTTGCCTCTCTTTCTCAAATTATGAATAATAAGAGACTTGCCTTGAAGGAGAACCCACAAAAAAGCTTCAACTTTATGCAGGACAAGCAACTTCCAAACTAGTCTCAACAAACTACGCACATTTCTATAGGGATCATGATAAAGACGTCTATAAGCAGATCTGGCCCAAAAACCCCATCTTGCTGCAACTCCCAAACCACCCCATCGTCATAATTTCTAAATATATAGATTGAATTAAGGTCATGCAGCAGCGACGACAACTGATTAATGACCATATCTGGCATTTTATTGTATACACATACCACGCTTCAATGAGAAATTTGCTCATGCCTGATCAAGTTATCTTCAATCGATGTTGTCTAATTGGAAACTCTATCAAACAATTGTGGATATGCTAGTTTCAAAGACAGTTCCCCAACTATCTATGATGCCAAACGCTTATCTTGTCATATCTGCCAACAACCCACCTCACAATCTTGGTAACAATGTTTTTCACTCCCCATATACCTTTCCAAATATCCAAACAACATGTTCTCCTACCCCCTCAACCACACATGACGGAATCTACACTAAATCAATATTTTGCTTCAATAACTTGTCTCCATAACTGACCATCACAATATATATTGCTCTCCACCACCATTTCGCTAACAAAGACATATTGACAAGTTTAAGTTTTCTTATCCCGAAACCTCTTTCATTTTTAGGAGCACAAACTTTATTCCAACTCACCAAATGATACTTCACCTTCTGATCTACATTTTCCCAAATGAAATTCTATCAAACAATTGTGGATAAGCTAGTTTCAAAGATAGTTCCCCAACCATCTATGATGCCAAAAGCTTATCTTGTCATATCTTCCAACAACCCACCTCACAATCTTGGTAACAATGTTTTTCACTCCCCATATACCTTTCCAAATATGCAAACACCATGTTCTCCTGCCCCCTCAACCACACATGAAGGAATCTACACTAAATCAATATTTTGCTTCAATAACTTGTCTCCATAACTGACCATCACAATATATATTGCTCTCCACCACCATTTCGCTAACAAAGACGTATTAACAAGTTTAAGTTTTCTTATCCTGAAACCTCTTTCATTTTTAGGAGCACAAACGTTACTCCAACTCACCAAATGATTCCTCACCTTCTGATCAACATTTTCCCAAATGAAATTCCTCTTGCCAATAGATGGAGGTATCATAAGTAGCGACATTTGATAAATAGGTAGGTTTTCCAAAGAAGATCTCTTAAAAATGATGTGTCTGTCCATATATAGAACCTTAGTTTTCCATAAATCAAGCTTAAAATGAACTCTCTTCACCACTTGATCCTATGTTGACTTGGATAGCCTAGAATATGAAACGGGCAAACGAAGGTAAGTCATCGGAAAGGTATCCACCTTGCACCTAGCAATTAAAGTAAGATACTCCGGAACACCAATCCCATAGTTTACCCCAATTGTTGCGGTCTTCTTAAAATTAACCTTTAAGCCCAACACAACCTCATAAGACATAAGAAACTTTGTGATATAAGCCACCTGTTGAACATTAGCACCCCAAAAAAATTAAAGTAACAATACTGCAAATGTGAAATAGATGGTCTATCCCTTGATGCTTTGAAGCTAGAAAATTTTTCAAACCCTCAACCTTGGAAATCATCAAACAAAAAGCTTCTCCCACCAGGGTAAAAAGAAAAGGAGACAATGGATCTCCTTGCCTACCACCTTTGGTAGCATCACAGAAACCCTTTGGAGAGCCATTAACAATGACAAAGAAATGCGCACTAGAAGACAACCCCAAATCCAACTTCGCTATCCGCCACCAAAGCTCTTACACTTCATTATCTCTGAAAGAGTTTGCCGCTCCACTCTGTTATACACTTATACCTTGATATTCACACTCCCACCCTTCGAAATAATGTCAATAATAAAATCATCAACCCTTAGTTTAAGATATTTTTTTGGGTAAAGGTGATAGGACATTCCTTGAGACCCTGGCTCTAACGAGAGAGCAATCAAGACTATTAACAAATTTACAGTCAACATCCTTAAAGATACCACACGTATTCTCAAGGTTTTGAAAGACCCCGAGATTCCAAGCAAGAAAAGGAACACCCCAAAATCTAATCTATACATCCTCCCCAGGTACATGAGACACATGAGCACTAGGGGTCCAATGAGACAGTGACCCTCGGGCTTTCTAGTGTCTTACTTTCAAGGCCTTAGAAACGTCATCCTGAGATTTCAAGAAAAACGAGATCCTATTGTCTCTGAACTTCTTCACCACATGATCATAGGACAACATCCTTGCTCTCCTTGCCGAATCACTAAAGCCAAAAAGATAATTTGAAGGAGACAAAAACGATCCTACTATCAATTCCTCCACTACTTTCGAAGTTCCCCTTGACACATACACAAGGGAAAAAAACCACCATCTTCAGCGCATACTTTGCGCATCCTCCCTCTTCCACACTCTCTTATCTCGTTATAAACTGTGGTCTCCTTTCTTTCCTAGATCCATAGAGGAGTCTGTTTCTTCTTTACACTAGGTACAGGGATTTTTGCAAACATCAAGAAGTTTAACATGTGTTCACTTCAGGGTTTCTATGTGATCTACTTCTTTCTTTGTTTTCTTCCCCCAAGTTGGATTAGATCTCTGTGCTATCAAGAAGCTTAACATGTATAGATTTTTTGTTTCTATTTGATAGGAATTTTTTTTTTAATTAGATCTATGTGCTCTAAAAATGATCTACATCTTTGTGCTCTAAAAAAAGCGATATCTAAAACCACACATTGAAAATATTTATTATCATCCCATTCCAATTTCCATTTAGGAAATTTATTTACATAAAGTTCTAATGTTTACAAGGATTTTTTTCCTCTCTATTAGTCTGCATATGCACTGATTGTGGGGGTTCGTTCATGCAATTTAAAATCTTTGGTCACTTATCCTTAGGTGGATAGAAGGAGCATATGAAGTTCCTGATAATGGTAGAGTAAACTTGGAGCATATGATGTTCAGGATAATGGTAGAGTAAACTTTGGGGGATTTAGGCCCCCGGGAGAGAGAGAGGTGGTAGAGGTGCAGTTGCATGTCTAGCATATTTAACAAAAGGTTTAGAAAGGTTATCTACTTGATAAGTTTCAAGAAAATTTGAAAAGGATGTAGGTCTTGAGATGTCAAGGAGTGTTGGAAGAGGCTTGTGAAGAAAACAAAGGGTTGCAAGAAAGAAGAAGAAGAAAATGGACATTACTGTTAGGAAAACTAAGAGTTGCTAACAAGAAACAAGAGAGAGAACCAAGAGTTGCTAGCAAGAAACAAGAGAGAGGAGCCAACCTGTTTTTCAACTCACAAAAATTTCGCAGGAGGGGGCTTTGAAGGAAACGAAGCATTACGAAGCGTTACAAGAGAGAAGAACATAGACGTTTCCATATCTGGAACAAGAGGAAGAGAAACCAACCATTTCTTGAATGAAGAAAGTGAAAGATAGTAGAGAGACTATACAATAGTATTGGCATAGAGAGAATACAAGAACTAGGAGTAAAGAGACTTTGAGGATAGCAAGAATACAAAGTCGCTTGGCATGGAGAGAATACAAGAACTAGGAGTAAAGAGACTTTGAGGAGAGCAAGAATACAAAGTCGCTGAGAACGAACCTTCAAATTTGCACGAGGTATTTGTTGAATTTTTGAAATTCTCTCCATGGCTCTGTAAACTTAACATTTGTTTTTCAAGTTTTTTTTGGTTGGAAAATCGAGGTTCTGTAATAGTTATATTTATTTTTTTTGGCTTAAAAAATGAGGGGATTATGTGATTTCAAGGTTTTTTTTATGAGGTGTATTGTGTATCAGTAATTTATATATTTTCTTGCTGAAAAATGAGAATGCAAGAGCCCAGAGTAAAGAGATGTGAGAAGACCCAAATAGTAAAGGCCACTGAAAAAGAGCCTTCAAATGTGTAAGAGGTGTTATTTATTTTTTCCCGTTTTTATAATGAAATTTTCGAATGCTTTTTGTTTTCATTTCTTTGGCTTAAAATTGTGTGGATTGTGTGATTTATAGGATTTTTTATGAAATGTATTGTGTATCAATAATTTATAGGTTTTCTCTGGGGGTAGAATATGCACATTCTGTAATTTCTACCATTGCCCATAGGAGAGAGAACATAAGAACGAAGAGTAAAGAGACATGAGGAGAGCCAGAGAACAAAGTTCCAAAAAACCTTCAAGTTTGCAAGAGGTATATTTTTTAAAAAAAATTTTGTTTTAATAATGGAATTTTCGGAACTCTGAAGAGAGGTAGTAGAGAGATTATACATTACTATCTCTATAGGAGAGACAAAATTTAAGATCCAAGAGTAAAGAAAAGTGAGGAGAACCTGAGAACAAAGGCTTTGAGAAAGAACCTTCAAGTCTGCAAGAAGTGTTTTATTTTTTATTATTTGTTTTAATGATGAAATTTTCGAAACTCTCCAGAGAGATAATAGAGAGACTATATATTACTAAAGAGATGTGAGGAGAGCTAGAGAAAAAAGCCCTTGAAAAAGAACCTTCCAGTTTGCCAGACGTGATGGAATTTTCGGAACTCTAAACATTGCTCTGCGCTCATATTTCTTTAAATCTCTGTAAACTCAGAATTTATTTTTTGGGATTTTTGTGGGGTTTTAAAAAGTGTTTTTTTTAGCTTTTAACTGTGTGGAGTATATGATTCCTAGGATTTTTTCTGAACTATATTGTGCTTCAGTAATTTATAGGCTTTCTTTTGATGGTATTTTTATGTGATTTGTAAGATTTGTTGTTAAGTGTATTGTGTTTGAGTAATTTATAGGCTTTATTGGATGGTAATTTCAGAACTATCTTCATGGCTCTGCGCTCTAATCGCACTCTGTAAACTCAGCATCGTTTTTTGGGCCTCAAAAAGTGTAGTTTCTATAATTCTTATATTTGCTTTTTTTAGGTTAAAAATAAGGGGATTATTTGATTTCTAGGGTTTTTTTTTATGAAGTGCATAGTGTTTTTTTTTTATGAAGTGCATTGTGTTTATGTAATTTCTTGAGGAAAATAGTTTTTTTTTTCAATTTTGTTAGTGTTTTGATGCCTTTGTTGAAGAATAGCAAGTACATTCTTGCATTTTGTTGATTTGATGATGTATATTTTTGCATTTTGTTGATTTGATGATGTAAGTACATTTTTGCATTTTGTTGATTTGATGATGTGTTTCAGGAGTGTGAACTTCTCTTTTTGCTCGAGAACTAATGCATTGTTTAACATCTAGGGTTTTTTACTTTTAATTTATAAATGAGTTATTTTTGGGTAATTAATTTTTAAATGAGTTGATGTAAATATTGTATATTGCTCTCATTTCTTTGCTATTTTTTTGCTTGTTATTATGATGATTTGTTTCAGAAATGTATAAATGCTCATCTTTTTGCTGCAAACTGAGTTAGCCAGATAAATTATCTTATCCGCATTTTCAAGTAGCACGGTGTAAAAGCTACACAAATCTAGCTTTTTATTTCATACATAAAAAAACTAATGCTCATGTTTTGTAAGCCTTTTAATTCATACATGACAAACTAATGCACATGTTTTGTAGGAGCATGAGTAAAGTAACAAAAAATATTTAAAAACACATAAGAAATCAAAATTCTATGTTTCAAAAAAATATTCTTAATTTGGAATCACATGCTTTTAATATGACATACCTTGAAATAATGTACTTTTTGTTGTGATAAGTTTTTTTCTTCCCATTTTTTCTATAAACCTTTCAACCATTTCTCTATATAATTTTTAGTTAATTTGTTGAT
This sequence comes from Amborella trichopoda, assembly GCF_000471905.2. The sequence goes on along the minus strand of NW_006499883.1, from coordinate 2,873,303 downwards.
GCTAACATTCAAACATTAAAAGTTGGGAGATAGCTTTGTTTTGAAGTTAGCTTTGTTTAGCGAACAAAGCTTAGTGATTATAATGGAGGATAAAATATGTTAGGGCATTAGAAGAGACTAAAGAGGTATATTTATTTTAAGTGTCTTTTATTTTATAAAATATTAGTTAATATTTTAAATTTAAATAATAAAATAATATTTGAAAACTGAAATATATTTATCATTGAAAATTTTCCAATAAAACATGATCTTGAGATAGAGAGAATTTAATGCATATATCTTCACAATTGAATATTTTACTCATTAATAATAAATATGATAGTAAATATTACTTTTAATATATTATTAATTTACACAGATCCATTTGACATACAATTAAAATAATAAAGATGATTTAATTAAAATTTTTAAATTATTTAAATAAAACTATTAGAGAAATTTATGCAGGATAGGGTCTCTTACTAATGCTAATATCTCATATATTAGTTTAAGACATTAGGTCCTCTTAATGTCTTAATTTTAGGTAATATATTAGTCCATTAAGGCATCTCAAGAAGCATTAACTTTATTATAAACAAAAAATAAGAGTGATATACCTAATTTCAAGAATAAGTGAGGGGAAAGAGATTTAAGGAAAAAGGGCTGGTGAGAGATAAAGAAAAGAGTGAGTGCAAGAGAGATTTAGAGGCTGTTTCGGTAAGTGGAAATCTATTAAGTGACAATAGATTATAAGGAAATATGGCATTTATACTATTTGGGTATACTTTAATAGTAAAGAAATATAAAGATATTATCTACTTTAACAGTAAGGAAATGGAAAGACATTACCCGAGATTAACTGAGATTTCTCTAAAAATCACGAAATCCCTTAAGATTGCACCGTAGTGAAAAATTTATTACAAAGCAGGTAATATTTGGAAATATTCCGCGTAAGTCTCTTTGGAAATATTTCGTGTGAGTCCCTCTGCCCTATCCCTGCTTAAAAAAACATTTCTCTCTCAAGTAGACGCTATATTGTATAATTATTAAGGTAAGTAGAAAGTGAAAGTGAAAGCAGGGGATATGAAAAGGGAAATCTAATAAAAATTTCTACATCTCTCTCCCCAATTTGGTTGTAGCGCTGACTCTCATATGAAAACAAATTTTTTTAATAATTGGTAAGTGAAAGTAAAGGAAAATCTAAATAGATTTGAACGGTTGTAGAACTTGATGAGGGAGGGATAATTTCTACTGCAATCGTAATAAAAAAAATTTCTACATCCTTTATCCTCAATTTGGGTTGTAGCCCGCCATCACTTATCGTATAAAAACAAAAATAAATAATTTACAATCGATGAGAAATTACACAAGACAATCATAATAAAAACTTTCACACAACATAATCCTTAACACAACATAATCCTCATAAGAGATTAGTAAAAGCTCAATTGAAATAAGATACCTCTTTAGTCCCCTCCAATGCTTCAAAATTTTCTACTGCAATTATCCAACCTTCTAGTTTACTAATCAAACATCTTTCTAATTTTTAACTTATACCATAAATATTTTGATTTTGGTATCATAAGTTTATTATTTATTTGAAATTATATATAAAGAGACATTTGAAAGACTTCCTTAAAAAAAAAATAAAAATAAGGCTTATCACAATAAAATCATGTTATTCCAATCATATTATTCCAATGACTTATCAAGTTGAAATCAAAGTCTAATCATGTTAGCCACACATAGCCATATATTTTCATATTTGGATGGTAATGCATTTCTCATATTTAATGCATTTCTCATATTTCTTTCATACATAGCCAAACAGTAGCAATGTATTTCCCAAGTTGCGTCTAAATACTACCCAATGACAATCCACTTGCATGTAATATATTTCACAGACAATATATTTACATGTATCCAAACGGCCCCTTTCCTTAATCACATGTTTCCCATTAAAAATATATATGGGAAATAGTAACTATATTTATATGTATCCAAATGGCCCCTTTCCTTAATTACATGTTTCCCATTAAAAATATATATAGGAAATAGTAACTTGATTGAGAGAAATAAATTATCATAAATAAAAATATGTATGTTTTTTATTGGGTTGGGGGCTTTTTGTTGCACATGAAAAATAATGATTCGAATGTGAGAGAGATGTGTATTTTCAATAGGTCGTGCTTTTTTATTGCATAAACTTAAAAACTATAAAATTTGTTTAAAAAATATGAAAGAAATAAATAATTCAGATATGCTATTTATCATGATAAAAGACTAAATGCGACCAAAAGATTTTCAATATTATTTTAAATAGAAGAATCAAGAGGGACATAATGCAAATGAAAAATAGTAAGAAAAAGTTACTTATCAGTTATGAATAATTTTTAATAATTCAAAATTCATAATTAGAAAATTAAAAGATATTCAAATATTTGAACAAAAACAAAGAATCAAATTTTATACTTGCTGAATCATATTAAAAAAAATATGGTATTGTAATGTTAAAATAGTCATAAAAATTTTTAAAATATAAAAATTATAGTTAAAGTACACAAAGGCCAAAATTGAGATAGAAACAAAATTATGATTTTTTTTTGTTTCTATTATTAATATTAGTATTAATATTACTATTAGTATTAATATTACTATTAATGTTAATAATAATAATAATAAGGAAAAATTATGTATATATCCGTTATTACCAAAATAGCAAATAGTTTATGTTATTACTGGAATATCTGTTTTTTCACTTCATAAAGAAAAATTTTAAACAATACTTTTTGTCCTTTTTTCGGTTTTTGAATAATTGAAAATAGGCAGAAGCTTGGAATTTGCATTCTTATTTTCGGTTGTTGAACAACCGAAAATGTCTTGTTTTTTGTTGTTGAACAACTGAAAATAGGACTACGTATTCCAGAAGCTTGCTGGAATATACAGTTCTATTTTCGGTTATTCAACATCCGAAAATGTCTTGTTTTTTGTTGTTAAACAACCGAAAATATGACTGCATATTCCAGAAGCTTGCTGGAATATTTTCGGTTGTTCAACATCCGAAAATGTTCTATTTTCAGTTGTTGAACAACAAAAAATTGGACAGAAGCTTGGAATTTGCATTCTTATTTTCGGTTGTTCAACAACCGAAAATAGGACTACGTATTCTAGAAGCTTAAACGAGCCCTGTTATTTTCGATTGATCAAGACCCGAAATTAACTTATTTTTCAGTTGTTCAAAAACCGAAAAAGGGTAAAAAAAGTCTTTCTTTTAATTTTTCGTTATGAAGTGACAAAAACAGACATTCCAGTACTAACATAAACTATAACGGATATATACGTAATTTTCCTAATAATAATAGTAATAATAATAATAATAATAATAATAATAATAATAATAATAATAATAATAATAATAATAATAATAATAATAATGATGATGATGATAATAAATAATAATAATAATAATAATAATAATAATAATAACAACAACAATAACATCAACAACTGTAACTATGGTTGTTTTTGTTGTTGTTATTATTACCATTATTGTTACTATTGTTATTCTTTATTTTATTGAATCATGTTATTTTATTTAATTTATTGAATCATTTTATTTTATTTATTTTATTTATTTTAATTGTATATAATTTATTTATTTATATTACTTTTTCTTGTAGCTTTCTCTTGCTATTTTCCAAATGGATTATGTCGCTTTTGATCTCTCTACTGGGAAGTAATGTTTTTATTTTTATTTTATAAGTTATTTTTATCTTATTTGGTAAGGCCCATTGATCATGAATGCTAAAGAGAAATAGTTATTTTTTCTTCTTGATTTTGATTCTTATGTTAAATGATGTATGAATTTATCTTCATCTCAAATTTTCCTTTTTTATGTATTTTAGTTATAAATTTTATATTTTAAATTTTTATGAATTGCTTTTGTAACTATAGAATTGTATTTTTAACAAAAAATATGTGATGACGTATATATAAAAATCAATTCTTTTTTTGGGAGATATTTGAGTAATTTTATTTTTCTAATTATGAATTTTGATCCCATCTCCTTTAGCTTTTTCCCACTATTTTTAATTTGTCTATATCAATCTTGATTCCACTATTTATAATAGCATTTAAAAAATTTTGGTCTCCCTGATAGTATATCTGAATTATTTATTTCTTGCATGGTTTTAAAAAAGTCGTAATTATTTCATAAAGTTATTCAACTGTGAGGATAAATTCAATTATCTCTAAGACCATGTTTTATTGAAAATATTTTTCAATGATAAATATGTTTTAGTAATTAATATTAAATATCACATGCAATGCACGTGCCTATTATTAGTGTAAACTAATTGTTTACTGTGCAAATTGGAGAGATCTTCAGAGGAAGATCCTTCGGATCCGTACCACAAACTGATTTTTTAAAAGTGTGATAGAGGAAAATTCAAATTCTGATCTGAGGCCAGATCTACTAAAAAATGAGTAGATCCGCTCTCAAATCAGTGGCAGAGCCAATATAGATAAAAAAACACGAAATATTGAATGAAATACGAATAAAATCCTAAATCTAACAACATAACTAAAAAAATAATGTAAAAGAAGATGAGAAATCCAAAAGCACGAAATATTGAATGAAATAAGAATAAAATCCTAAATCTAACAAAATAATTGAAAAATAAAGGAAAAGAGGATGAGAAATCCAAAAGCACGGAATATTTAATAAAATAAGAATAAAATCCTAGACCTAACAAAATAATTGAAAAATAAAGGAGAAGATGATGAGAAAAATAACTGCTCGGGCCAAGTCAAATCCGAGGCTTCGAGGGGTTGCCCGTATCAGGACTGCGGCTGGTATGTTTACATCGGGGGTCATCTCTGTGTCTCTTCAGTATTGACCAAGCCTTGGATTGGTTGAATAGCTATCTTGGACCTGGTCTATGCTTAATGTTGTAGGTTTAATGGCTAGGGCTTGGCTAGAACTTGTCTAGATCTAGGATCTCTCACGGTTTTCTTTTTGGTCTCTCCAAGCCTTAGGTTTCTAAAGGTTTAGGGTTTCCAACTCTCTCTTAGCTTAAGATGATCTAACCCTAAAAAAGGCATAAAGTGTGTTTTTATATACTGAAATGGGAACCATGGACTACGATGTTCTATGGTTCAGGGATTTTATGGAATTATATGGTTCTAAGGGTTGTCTACAGTTAGAAAAATCATGAAATTTGCCAATTTTTTAAAATGTGGTGTCTACACTGATACGAAGGAAAAACATTATTGTAAAAATTAGAACTTTATTATAAACAAAACTTTCCCTAAATAAAAGTTGGAATGAGATTGATAATAATTCAAAAAATAGATAGATCCTTGAACATCGATCTAATCCCAAAAAAGAGAAGAAGATAGATCATTTCATAGAGAAAACCCAAAATCTGTACTTGTTAAGCTTCTTGATAGAACATATCTAATTTAATAAATAAAGAGGAGGGGGAGGTATGGGAGGGGAGAGAAGAAAATGCCAACATCTCTATTAATCTAGGAAAGACATGAGACCGAGGTTTATAACGAGATAACAGAGCATGGAAGAGAAAATCAATGAGCATAGGATAATCATTGTAAAGCACTGAAAAGGAGGGAGTGGTTATACACTGCTGAATCCAAGAAATAAAGAGATATGAGAACCCCAACTTTCGCATTCTAGTAAAAATAAAATCCTAAGCAATCCAAACATACACACTGGTCAAATCTAACTGTATGCACATCTTTGGTTTAATGTCATTTTGTAGCAAAGAGAGATGATTTTATTTGCCATAAGAATGTTATATGTGATCAATCTCCCCTTAAGGAATGTTGGTTGTCTAGAATCAACGAGATCACCCAAGTCCTCCTTCAACTGATTAGAGACAACTTTGCTTATAATCTTATAAAGGACATTACAAAGGTCAATAGGATGGAAATCCTTCATAATACTGATAGAACTCACTTTAGGAATTAGGCAAGTAAAATTTGAATTTATTTATTTTAAAATTTTGCCTCTCTTGAAAAAATCACTAAGAGCTACAAACAAATCTTTTTTTATCACCTCCCAACAGAATTTATAAAATTCCACCATGAGGCCGTTTGGGCCGGGGACACTTTCACTTCTCATATCCTAGATACATGCCTTTATCTATTCTAAGATGACATCCTCAATGAGTTTTCTCTGCTGCTGCATGCTAAGATATGAAGAAGGTAAATAGTGATCCTCCAGATGAAGATTGACATTACTTTCCTATGAGTAAGTCCTCAAAGAAGTTGATCATGTGATGGCCAATTTGATCTTCAAATGCAATGAAATCCCCATTATGTTATTTTGGTAGAATAATCATGTCATTCCTTCTCCTGATAATGGTGGATAAATGAAATATTGGTGTTAGAATCACCATCCTGCAACCAAGCCCACTGAGATTTTTATCGCCATACACTTTCTTCATGGGATAAGAGTTGTTGCAACTCCCTAGTACACTCCTTTTCCTCCAACATAAGTTTCTCATCAGATGGGTTGCGACACAGGTCATCATGAACAGTAGAAATTTACTAACAAAGTGCTAAAATTTTATCACCAACATGACCAAAAGAACTTTTATTCCATTTACGCAGATCCCTCCTCAATCTCTTCAACTTCATGACAAACCTAAATATAGGAGTACCCCCTGCCATTCCATTCCAAAAATTAGAGATAATATCCAAGAAGCTTAGTGTCTTTTCCCATGGGGAAAAGTATTTAAAAGGGGCTAATTGGGGTGTGCTTGATGGAGAAACCAGTAGAGGATAGTGATCAGAGTTACCTTTTGGTAATAATTCCACCTTAGACTCTAGATAAGAGAAAACACGGTCCATATTGGCAAGTGTATGATCTAGTCGTTCATGTATACATCTCCTATTTGTCTGACTGTTTGACCATGAAAATTAACCCCTAGCAGAATTGAGGTCCTTCAAGGCACAATATGCAATTATACTGATAAAATCCCCTAAATCTTGAGGTAAAGTCTCTCTCCCCATCTTTTTTGAATTATCCAAGATAGCGTTGAAATCACCCAAAACTAGCCAAGAGCCTGTAGTGTTACTGTTAATATCCCTCATTTGAGCCCATAATATGGATCTCTTAGCCATTGAATTATAGGCATAAACACTCGAGACTGTCAAGTGACTTCCATGACAGAAATAGGTGGCTCTTATTGTGATCATCTGCTCATTGATATTAAGAACAATAATTGAGTAGATTGAGGGATTCCATAAGATCATTGCACGAGATTTACCCTCCACTTCATTGGCTACTACATATCATAAAATCCCAATTTCCTGGCCCATCTTGCACTCAACTCAATAGGAAGTTTGGTCTCCAATAAAAACAAAATACCAACATTATGTTGTCTCACCAATTCACCAATATCCGAACTTCCATCACAGCCCCGAAGGCCACGCACATTCCATGAAATCACTGACATGGAAACACAAAATCATAGGGTGCATGGCTTACGTGTTGATCTAGGCTTGCCTCTAGTAACTGGTAATGAATCTTTATGAATCCTTTGAGCTTTCATTTGTGCTATTCTGCTACTGCTACGCTGGATTGCATTGGCTCCATACTTATTAACACCACTAGCTGCACAATGTCCATGTGTGGTCATCCTCTTTCTTCCTAGATCGTGTTGCAGCGTATCAGCACCCTCATATGATTATGCAAGTTCTCAGCCTCCAAAGTCAATTGCGAAGGAGGAGAGATGTCTGCAGGAGCACTACTGGTTGCATGCTCTAACGGAAAGACACTTTGAATCATCACCTCATCAGAATACATGTGTGAAGAGAGAGAAACTCCTGTAACATAATTGGTTCCACGTGACAACGATAAGATACCTCCTATCACTACATGCTTATCATCATCCTCCTCACCAGTGGATTGATTTGAAACCTCCATAGAATCTAGAATAGAAACTTATGCATCCTCTAAATTTTTGAAAGCAGACTTCATATTGTTCGAGATTTGAAATTGTGTAGAATTCAAAAGCAATGAGACTACTTGATTCCATCAACCATCGAATTAAATGTGGTAAGATTTCAAATTTTAGAGGACCATATGCTACCTTAGAAGGTGGCGTAACTTCAAGATTATCCTCATTCTGATGTGGCATAGCATCACCATGAACCAATCCCATGATGGAAAGGTCTGCAACCAATCCACCTAAGTGTTGCTCTTCACGCTCAGCAGCCATGGCTGTTGTTTCAATTTCAGCCTGCTCGTTACTCACAAGAACTAGTTTTGAGCATGAAATTCCTTCATCATCATCCAAGCTCTAAGAACCTTAAGCTTATTAGATTTAGTATTTGCTAATTTCGTTTTGTAAATGAAATAGTTTCAGCCCTTAACCACACACCAAACTTTCTCTCCAGATGATAACATAACAGCAACACTAATAGCATGATCAGACACCTTTTGAACTTTAGATGGTGAGGATGGTTTGTAGATATCTGCAGTGTGACCCATTTTCTTAGACAAGGCACAAGAGATTGGAATAAATTCATAAAGCACTTATTGTTTGTATGGCTTACTTTTTTATTCAAACCACACATTTCAAAAGCGGTTTCACTAAGTCCAAGGCAACATAAATCCTTGGTTCAAGTCTCGTTCTCTGCCTAGTGGGTGTTTCTATGAAGTAAGGCTTCCCAACCGGTGCTGAGATTCGAAACAAAAGTTCCAACTCCCAAACGAATACTTTTTGTTAACAAACCATGGTCCCCCAGTTTTGGCAATCTCCATCTCTTCCCTTCTTTGAAAGCGAAAAACCAGGAACCCATCGTTTATGGAAAAATTTCGAGGTCCTTCTCTAATCTCCACGTCTTCTTTAACATGGCTTTCATATAATCACTCAGGTCTTTGGCCAAAAAAGGTACCCAAGTAGGCTGTATTCCCATATCCTTAAACAAGAATCCAGAATCCCATCTACTATTTTCACACATCTCCTGTCAATAACTTCAGCAATGTGAACCTTGATATCATCAAAATAAAAATACTAGATTGTAGTCCTTTTTATCCCAAAAGAAAATCATAAGACTTGCCTACATAATTGAGGACGTAATTGAGAACTTCCTAGCATAATTTTGTAACTCCAAAGAATATTTCTAATTTAAAGTTGATTTTTATATTGTAATATAGTTGTTTCTTTGTTTTTCTTATTGAGTTATTTTCTAACCATAGGTTGTTTTTACTTTGTATCACACACATACATGCACACACAGAGAGATTATAATTCAAGTAATTGTGTGGGAGAGATCTTAATGCAAATAATTATGTACACTTAAAATGTGAATAGTTGTGTACATTTGAGGGACCCAACATATTCTAATATAAGTAATTGTTTTCCTAACAGTGGGGAAAGCCAAAATACCACCACCATCATCCTCATCATTTTAGCCTTATCCTAACTATTTGGGGCTGGCTATACAAATTTGTTTTGTTATTTCTCTTTATTAAGGCCCACACCCTAAGTCAGACCATAAATCGTTGTATCTCTTCTCACTACTTTCATCCATGTCCTTTTGGGTTATGTTGGAATTTTAGAGCTTTCTACTTGAACCAAATCCCTCTCCTTTCCAGTGTTATTCTAGGCCAATGTTACATATAGCCAGACCACCTAAATCTACTTTCCCTTATCTTATCGTCTATTTGGAGCTATTCTTAAGTTCTCTTTGAAGTTCTTAATCCAAATTCTATCATTTCTTATCTAACCACTGATCCATCTAGTAATTGTCCTAATAGTATAGAAGGCCAAATATAATCCATTCTATTTTATGCTACTAAAGATAATCAATAAGTGTTTTTTTTTTTGGTGTCAATTAAGCACTTAGAATAAGTGGTTAAGTTCTTTTCTCACATAGACAATCCATTTGTTTTTCTAAAATGTTCAGTCTATTATTTCATGTTTATACATGAAAAGATTTAGACTTTGGTTTGGCAACATTAATTTTGGATTAGTTAATGGGCAAAGTATAGGTGTGTATCGGGATGCATGCATTACAATGAGAATTCTATTCCAAAATCCATTTTAGAGATGGATTATGGATCGAAAATTTTCTAGGCGACCCCCTTGATTAACATGAAAATAAAAGATTTTAAGCTCTAAATTTGATTTATTTTATACTTTTACAGTTTTATTTTAGGAAAAATTTTATATAAGGTTGCAACCTTAAAATTTAGAATATGCTTCTCAAAAATATATTGGAAAATGTTGTTTTAATGTCTAAAAAACCTCTAATTGATCATTTCAACATCAAGATATATGAATACGAAAAAAAAAAAAAACGATTTGGAGTACAAGAGAATCTTGCAATACATTACCTAGACCATCCATTTTCAAGATTTTCATAAGTTTATAGATCTAGTTGATTTTAACCATTTTTGGAGTTCAAAATTTTATACTTAGATATGAAAATAGATTTTGAGATAATCCTAATCGTAAGAATTTTCTTCATCAGAAGTACATGTTATGATAAAATTTAGAGGTGCACCTCAATTGGATTGTTTAATGTTGCAACCTTATCGAAACCACACCTTTTATTTTAATACTTCAAGTGATGCATTATTTTTGGAGCTCCAAATTCAAGATTCAGAGGCATATATGTGATTTATAATGCATTTTGGGTCCTAATTCCCTTTGAGGACTGGAGCTCAGGTTTTTACCTAGAAAAGTCCAGAGCTTAGCGGACTCATAAAATATTATCTTAGTTATTTGTAAATGAGAAAATACATCATTAATTATCCATAAAATTGACAATTGAGCCCCCATTTTTAGAAAGGATGGTATAACATCCACAAAATACGGACACTTGAAGTGGTTCAAATTGAACCTAGCCTCCTCCAAGGGCTACAAAATAATTTTGTTTTTATTTTACAATTATATGTATTTATAATTTAGACTGTAAATTAATTTTTATAAGGAGAACCAAATAAAAATAATAAAAGAATATTTTCAACAAACAAAAATGCATTTACTTTATTGTTTATTTAAAGTATTCTATTATCATTTTTATTTGTTTCCCCTTATAAAAATTAATTCACACCCATATTTTAAGATAAATACAATATTTAAACAAAAAATACAAATAAAAGTAAATTTTAGCCATTAGATATAGCCTTATTTAATCTGAACCTTCCAACTGTCCATGTGATGTGGATGAAAGACTTTTTCTTGTGAAAATGGGCGTTCCTAAACACTAATCTTTTTTTTTGGTAAGTCAATGGGGGAGAAGGCTCCCTACCCGGATTTTCATTAATAGAGAAAAAAGTAACACATTATGTTACAACCCTATTATAGGGCAGTTGCGCCAAATCATGAAGTAAAAGAAGGCAAAGAAAATATGGTGGATGATTGCGTAAAATCGTGGTGCCTGAATAAATCATTGCTCTCTTAGCGAGAGCATCAGCTACCATATTCACCTCGCTAAATATATTAGCAATAGACCACCTATGGGCGAGGGCCTCACACAAGAACTATCAGTTGTGTATATAATCTCTAAAGAGCACGACGTCGGTTCTAAATAGCATCTACTAGAAGAGATGAGTCACTTTTTATCTGTATTGGGAAGCAACTCGACTGAATAGCCAAGAGAATACCTACTTCTAGAGCCTTGAATTCTACATAATTATTGGACGCGACACCCAAATCATTAGGAAACACTGCCACAAAACCACCATTGCTATTTCTTATGACCCCACCTCCTCTTGCCAAACTAGGATTGTGGAAAGATGCACCATCAATATTCAGCTTATAACACTTGACCTGAGGAAATGACCATGCAAATGGGATTTGGCGTTTTAACTTCTGCTAGCACCAAGTAATTTGTGGGTTCCCAATAATCACCTTTTCTAACAAATGAAAGTCCCATTTTTTTCACTTCTACTAGAGCCTTAACATGAGTAGTAACCCGATTGACAATCTACTCTCTTCTCATTGCGTTAGATCTAAAGATTCTTCTGTTTTGCTCCTCTCAAAGAAACCAGATAGTAGTGAAAAAAATAGTTGTCCAGATGTTGAGAAGCCCATTTGATTTGAAACTATGAAGGATATCATGAGCCGAAGATCTGATAACAAATCTCTTACCACACCGCCATGCTAAGGATCGCCAGACACCCTGGGAAAGGGCAAATGGTGGCCATATGGATATCTCGTTGTAGGAATATCATTGTAATCGGTAATCGATTATGCATTACTAGCCAGGAAAACCACTTAGCCCATAGATGATATTTGGCAGACTAAAGAGCACGAAATAAAGGCTAAGGTGGGCATTCATATTGAATGAAGTTTTATGCTGCCTTGATAAAAAAAGATTCCATTGGCAGAATGAATCCATACAAATGAATCCTTCTTAAGCTGCAAGGGGAGAATATATCGCCCCACATTACTTCATAAGTTGTTTAAGATAGTAGTAGTAGAAGAAGAAGGCAATGCCTATGATTGAGGGTTACTATCAATAAAAACAGCAACCTTGTTATGTCCTGCAATTTCCCCCGAATCCATCTATCAATTTCCATCAAAGGAATCCCTAATCGACTGAATAGATAGCCAATGGCTCATCAAGAAGGCTACTGTCTGACCATTACCAATGCACCATTGAACATTATCCCTTAACTGAGACAGGCCGAAGTGGATGCCCTTTCAAGCATGGGAACAACCCCTCTTTGCTACAGACGCCCAAATGGAACACATTCTGAAGTAGTTGTGCTTGAAAAAACATGTGACTAAAGAAGATGGGTTTGCTATAATCCTCCAGGCCAGCTTCATCATTCTTGTAGTAATAAAATCTGCCATATCTCTCAACCCCAGCCCACCCTCCTCATGAGGAAGGAAAATTGTCATTCCTTTGACCAGATGAACACCCATATTCTCTGCAACTTCAGGCCATAAGAAGTTCCGCTAAAGCCTTTTTATCATGTTATAGGTTTTTTTCGGCAACATAAACGACAATAATCAGAAAATAGCTGAGGCACTGAGAACTGACTTAAGCAGTTGGAGATGTTCGACATAAGATAAGCATAAAGATTTCCATGTACTTATCCTACCGATCACGTTTCCAACCAAGCTCTGACAATAACTGTGTCGGAGATGACCCTGAAATAAAGGTAGCCCCATATAGCACACCAGTAAGGCAACCTCACTGAATCCCAACTTTCTTATAATACGACCTCGACGACCTTGAGAAACCCCAAATAAAAACACCTTGCTTTTTGAAAAATTAAGCAGCTGACCAGTAGTCTTTCAAAAGATGCAATAACCAACTTTATGGCACTAGCAGAAGAAAAAGATGTCCCACAGAAAATAACCACATCATCAGTATAGAATAAGTGCGAGACCCCTCGTCACACCCAAAAGGGAAGGCTTTGGGTATGAATCCCTGCATAAAAGCCTGATCTAGTTGCCTATTAAAGAAGTCCATGACAAGCAAAAATAAATAGGGAGAGAGAAGATTTCCTTGTCTCAAACCTCCTTTCCCTTTAAATAAACCTTTAGGGGAGCCATTTCTCAAAACTGAAAAAGAAGTAGTCGAAATGCATATATGAATCCAGGAGGTAAAAAGTTGAGGGAAACCCAAAGCATGTAACCTTCTCACAATAAATTCCCAGGAGACCTTGTCATAAGCGCTGCTCAGGTCAATCTGCAAGCACATCTTAGGTCGTGCCAAATTCTTATGACAAAAGAGACATGATCTCATTTGCCATGAGAATATTATCTATGATAAGCCTGCCCTTCAAAAAGACAGCCTACCTAGGATCAATGATGTTCTCAAGAACAACTTTTAAACAGTTTATAAAGTACGTTACACAAACTAATAGGCCAAAAATCTTTCATTACAGAACGATATCCATATTTGGAATCAGACATAAGAAAGTGGAGTTAATTTGTTTTAGGAACTTACCTTTACTAAATAAATCCTTTAAGGCCCTATAAAGGTCCCTTATTGATGATCTCCCAGACAAATTTATAGAATTGAATTGAAAACCTATCCTGACCTGGAAGACTCTCACTTTGCATGTCCTAGATAGTAGCCTTAATCTCCTCAATGGTGGCATCCTCAACCAATTTTGCCATCTGGTCAAGATTCAATAGACTTGGTGGCAGAAACTGATCTGCCAAGAGTGGATCAATATCGTTTTCTTGAGCAAGCAATTCCTTAAAAGAACTGATCATATGCCTATCAATGTCAGCTTCAGAGGCTAGTAGGTTCCCATTCTGGTCTTTCAGATATATGATCTTGTCATTTCTTCTTCGAATCATAGTGGAAAGATGAAAGAACTTAGTATTGAAATCCCCATCCTTAAGCCAATTATGTCTGGAATGCTGTCTCCATAGCCTTTCTTCATGCCCCAAAAGTGTTGGAAGCCTCTGGGAACTTTCCTGCTCTTCTAACATCAATGCATCATTTGAAGGATCAACAAATAAACTATCATGCAAAGAAGATAATTGGTGCCTTACTTCTACAATGGATTTACTAACATGATCAAAGACCTCATTATGCCATATACGTAGATCAACCCTTTGTCTCTTCAGTTTAGTCACAAACTGATATATAACTGTGCATCCAACTCTAGTTTGTCTCCATAGCCTTGCTTCATGCCCCAAAAGTATTGAAGCCTCTGGGTACTTTCTTACTCTTCTAACATCAATGCATCATTCGATGGATCAGCAAATAAACTATCATGCAAAGAAGATAACTGGTGCCTTACTTCTACAATGGATTCACTAACAAGACCGAAGACCTCCTTATTTCTTGTATGTAGATCAACCCTCTATCTCTTCAGTTTAGTCACAAAGCGATATATAGTTGTGCCTCCAACTCTAGTTTGCCATGATGTAGATATCGTATCCATAAAGCCTGAGTGCTTTTCCCACATATAAAAATATTTAAATGGTTTTGGTCCAACTGGTCCCTCATCAGAAACTGTTACCAGTAAAGGACAGTGATCAGAGTTGCCTTTAGGAAAGAGTTCCACCTTATATTTCAGAACGTCAGAACCCAATCATTGGTTGCCATTGGATGATCTAATCTGGTTTTGATGTACCTCCTACTGATCTGGCTATTGGACCAAGTAAACCATCCCCTAACTACCCCGAGATCAGATAAAGTACAATTCGTCATGACTTGGGCAAAATCATCCGAGTCTAATAGTAAAGAGTTGCTTCTTTCCAATTTTTTTGAGTTGTTTAATAAAGTATTAAAGTCCCCCAAAACGAACCAAGGCTCTGAAATAGCGGCCCCCATAGTCCTCATATGATTCCACAACGGAGCTCTTTGAGAAACTAAGTTAAAGCCATAAACCCCCGAGATCACAGACACTCGGCCATTACATATTCTAGTAGCTTCCACTGTTATCATCTGGTCATTTGGGCTGAGGACATTGATTGAGTGTATCAATGGATTCCAAAGCATCAAATTCCGGATCTATCATTACTCTCATTTGCAACAAAGTTATTATAAAAGATCAATTTTTTTGAACAAACCCGATTCAACTTTGCAGGCAACTTGGTCTCTAAAAGAAATAAAATACCAATATTTTGCTGGTTTTTAAGGGTTACTATGTCAGAAATCTACCCGAGCCTCGAAGGCCTATTACATTCCATGCTACAACAGATATAAAAAACTCTTAGGATTTTGAGTGCCTAATAAGAGAAGCCTCACCTTCTATGGCCATTGGGAGACGATGAACCTTATGAGAACCACCCTTCTTGCCACCAACAGCTGCTGCATAACCCTTAGGTTGAGATTGAGTCCTAGGCTAAGACACCCCCTCTCCAGGAGTATGAACTTGCACGTGCTTGCTAGAACCTACCACCTTATCAACTCCATCTATAAAAGGAAAACTGAGATTTAATACTGTCAAGGCCATGGAATCCTCAAAATTTTGCTGGTTGGGTATGTCATCGGTCATAATAACACCAGCCGGGTGGGGCACTTGGGATAAACATTTGCCCTCCAATGGAGGAACACCTCCAATTCCCCCATGTATGTCGTCCTACCCACATATTTGTACCTCAGAGGGAGGGCCATCCGAAGATGCAGGCTCACCATCACTGTTACCACTTACAGTATCGCCAGCTACCTCAACGACTTCCCCAATGTTAGTATTTTCAGCGTTTTCCAGTCTCGTTATCACGACTGAGAAGGCCATGTCAGTACCTATAATATTCGAACAACCAGAGTGCAAAACTCCATCACTTTGCGACATACCCGAGTGGCCCTCGATAACTGGATCCTCCAACTGAGGAGTATCCACAACATTGTCTTTTTCCTCGGCTAAGGCTTGAAAGGTATTAGGAACACTCACCACTTCCTTCTTCTTTTAGATCATCTGAGTTCTACCCTCGACAACTTTCCATCCCTCATCTCCCGATGGTAATACAACAACTGAGCCACTATTACTTCTTGCCTTCCTTTCAAGATCTTTTCCCTTTGGTTCATCTTTTATAACAATAGATGAACGACATAGATCTGACATATGCCCAATTCTATTACATTTCAAGCAAATGGTTATTACAAACTTATATACAATCTTCTGACAATATTCCTTGCCTAGGTTATCAAACCACATTTTCGATAAGCATGTACTACTCACATGCATAGCAACACAAACCCTTGGTTCTGCCTGAGATCGCAACTTTGTAGGTTTGTCCATAAAAATGGGCTTCCCTACATTTGATGCTCTACGAAAGAGGATAACCGACTCCCAAAAGATAAGGGGAAGATTAGGCAATTTGATCAAAACCAGAACAGTCTATCGAGTATGTCTACTAAGTTGGACTGAAGGATTCCATTCTTGAAGAACTAAACACTTCTTATTTATAAACCAAGGGCCACCAGTACGTGTGATTTCCATTTCCTCCTTAGATTTGAAACGGAAGGTAAAAAATCCATCACTAGGGATAAAATTTCAAGCTCATTCTTCAACTGTCACATCTTCTGTGACATATGTTTTATATACATCCATTCCAGTCTGCGTCCTAAAAAATAACCCAAAAGACAGTTCTCGTACTTTTTAAAGCATGACTTAACTAACTCTTGTTCAATTTTCATGTAACATTTACCATTAATAGTTTCTAATGGTGAGATGTCCCTACTATGGAAGTAACAGATATCATTTTGGATCCCTTTTGCTCCAAAAAGTAGATCCATTGGTTTACCCGAATCCCAGAAATTTGGGATCATTAGAGTCCCCTCCTTAGCCTTGGATCCAGACAAAGAGGGGAACTCCTCCTTTTCTCCAATGGAAAGGCTTCGATTATTAAAAGATAAATTTAAAACCTTACCTTTGTCTTTCGAAACTGCGTTATATGATAAAGGAACATCAAGAAAACCGAGGCCTTCCCCAACGTCCTCGCTAATATAGCTCATAGAAGATTCACCCAGCCAACTAGCTACATGTTACCATCATGGAGGGAGGAAACTGTATTCGCAGCAACACTCTCAGAAAGCCCGTGTGTAGGAACATGGACACCCAATGATATAGCCTCATTGCCATGAGGCTCATCATAATTTCCAGCCATGGATGAGCTAGAGTTTTGCTCTCTTGACCCAACAACAATCTTGGATGGCATCATGCCTGATTCCTCGACATAGAGAACCTCTCAACAAAAAGATTCACATTGACCTCCATACTCCTTTCACCACCATCCACTTGTATCAAGTTTGTGTAGCTATCACGCAAAAATTCATTCATAGTAGTAGAAGTAGAAAGCTGATGAGTAGGATCATCAGCACCCATAGAAAGATCTTGATGAGCATCCAAGCTCTTATCATGTAGCTCTACATCTTGGCCAGCACCACCCACACTTGATCCACCATCTCGGCCAGCACCACCCATCTGTTTACCCAAATATGCTTCATGATCCCTTGAAGCATAATTGTTGTTCATAATAAGACCATCTAACAACTTAGAGGGTGCAAAAGAACCCTCTAATATAGATGACAAAGATTAGCCGATGTTGAAGGTTCAACAATAGCATTCAAGCCATTGTTAACACCCATACCCACCGCCACATCACCTTGTTCTACTACATCCACTTGGCAAGAAAAATATCCTTGTTCAGCCATAGCAAGATCAATAGCCAACGCCACTTAGCAATCTCCAATAACGGGTTGAGTTCCACCATCAATAGGATCATCTCCGTTAACTCCTACATACACGCCATCATCCTTAATGCCCCAAGAAGGGCCATTTGCTACAAGTCTGGTAATCACAAGGAAACCAAGTCTTGGTCTGCAGCATGAAACGTCTCCTTGTTCTTGAAACCGCCAATAACATCAGCATAGTTGTTGCCTTCAGATCCAAGAGTATGATACACACCATCACTAACCTTCGGATCTGATGGTTTCCCATCCATGGGAAGTGCTTCCTCATAACCAGGGTTGTCCAAAGATGCCATGCGGTTACCAAAAGATCTCGCAGCCATGACTGCAACACAACATCCTGACGAAACCCTAGCAAAGCTCTTCGTTCCTAAACACTACTCTTAGTCTACAAAACTTGCACTTCATTTATTGAACAATGCGCTCTAGAAAAGGTGGCAACCTTACTTGTAGGACAAAGCTTGCGATGATCTACGCAATCCATTTTTAATTGGACAATGTAGATGTAACTCGTCTTTTGAGACAATGTCAAAAATGAAAGATCTTTTAAGATAGTCATATCTATACCGTCCAAATAAAATAGATGATGTAAATTACTGCAACCTTACTTCTACAAGTAAAATGATTGTCCCTAGTTGGAGAAGCCTCTCCATATTTTTGGAAAATAATTGTTTTAAAAATGGTGGTGAACCTTATTTTCTTAGAAATTATCATTTACGGGCTTGAGAAGTTTAGAAGTGTCTTTCTAATATTCCTTCATGGAATCTCTCTATGAAGGTATGACCTTTGATAGAGAAGAATGGAGGAACATGATTCATGTAGCCAACCCTGAATAATTGGAATAGGATTTGAATGATGATAATGAATACAAAGACATATTATATTTGAAAAGCCAAATTTATATTAATTTAAGAAAACAGTTTATATAGAGCCGAGGCTCTAAATTAGAGCCCACCGCAAAATTTCCACTAGAAAAGGTTGTTTTGATGCCCAAATATCCTCAAAGCGGTCATCTCGACATCAAGATGCACGTACATAAGAAAAAAAAATTGGATTTCAAGATTTGGAAATGGTGCATCTTGTAACGCATTTTTAGACCGTCAATTTTCAAGTCTTCATAAATATGCTTGATTTACACTATTTTTTAAGCTTTAAATTTTGCGCAAGCTTTCTATGCTTCCCCTACAACATAAAACTTATATACTTCCCCTTATCCAACCGTCAATTCTGAATGGAGGTTTAAGATTGCCCCAATCACAATGTCACGTCTATACACTATTTTATTTTAATTTTTTTTGTATAAACTATTTTGACACCAAAATTTATACGTCCAATCCTCTATTAAACTCGCACTAGCAAAAAAATATATAAAAAAATTCCAATAAAATAAAATAACCAAAATACCCTTGAAAGATTCAAGGGGTATTTTGGTCATTGTATTTTATCGAGAAATTATTTTTAATATTTTTTTATAGGTGTGCCCCAAAGAGAAGATGTAACGTACCGAGTTTCATATTCATAAAATTTGAATAAAAAAACTAAAAATAAAATACTTTGAGACGTCAGATCTAAGATCAAACGGTGAATGACTCTCTCGATAAAAAATGGACGGCTAGATGATAGAGAAAGAATAGAGCTTCTATGCTGTAGGAAAAATATAGAAACTTTACTTTTAAATTTTATAATTATAAATAAAAAAATATTTTTAAAGCTATTACAAATATTTCTATTATTAAAATCATATTTCTTGACACTATTTAAAGGTGCGCTTTACTTTGATTGTTTAGTGCCACTGTCGATACAAACCGCCAGCTTCTTAATTTAACAGTACTCCAAGGCTAAATTTGATACTAACTTCCTATCACTCTCATGCACAATCAGTGACACGTGTCCAACTCTATAACATAAGTTAGTTTTAATATTTGTGAAATCCATTTCTTTAAGAAAAAGATCAACCAGTCACTTTCCCTGAATTATGGCCTGCGTTTCATATTGCCAACAACTGGCTTGATTTTGTTGAAAGCTCCGTGTTTTGTGTTGCAAATTACTTTTTAATTGATTAGTTTAAGCATAAACAGGGTATTTTCGATATTAGCATTTTATAGGGGCATTTATGTCATTTACGAAAGGATGGTTATGTCTTGGCTTCACCTATGTGGTTCCAGGTCAAACTTGTGCGGCAAGTGGCGATAGCCTTCACGTTTTGCGAACTTTCCACTCTCTATCCGGAATCACTTTTGCGAACTTTCCACTCTGTATACTATTGATCAGAATTAATTAAACAAATTAGACAGAAGTTTCCTCTTTATAGCATTTATGTCCCTCACTTTTTAGTAACCGTGAAGGATTTTGCTTTCCTATTTGCTTTCTTATTCTCGTAAGGGATTTTGTTTCTTACTTGAGGGTAGATGAATACTTAAGGACAAAATTGCCCTTATATATTGTGGAATCATACAACGGTGTGGGATATAATTAAACATGTATGTATGTCGGTGTGAGAGAGACCTGGTGAGGTTCATATTGAGATAAATAAACATTGAGATAAATAAACGTGTGAGGTGCATGTTGAGATAAATAAACAGGTGCATGTGTGTGGGTGAGAGAGATATCTAGGTTGCATACTGTATGGAAAATGGGATCATACATTAGAATAAGCAGTCATGGAAATTCTTTGATCAAAATAGCTTTCACACATTAGATGATCCGACCATGGAAAAGCAGGGGCGGATCCGACAAATCAAACTGCCGAATGACCGCTTGGCTGGTTCGATTATGCCATTAAATCAAAATATCATAAAAGTGATCAAAACCAAAATTTTAACGCGTTGAATAGGTCCAACTTGCTAATTTTGTAAGCCTTCATTTAATCATTTTAGTCTAGTTTTAGTTGGATCTATCAAGCGCTTTTTCCCTATTAGTTTTTAATTTTATTTTTATTTTTAAGTAGTTCAGCGGAATCAAACTTGAGATATAACTTATTATGTCAACTACTAACTACTTAAGCCAAACCCGACTCCTTTCTCCTCCTTACGTTTCACTTTCATCCAACCCACCTCCCATATTTCTAACATGTTTACTAATTTGGTCAAACCCCAATTTTAAACCCAATTTGTGAATCTTGCATTGTTTCTCTATCCGTCCTTTTTCCTTTTGCAAACCCCCGTTTTTTATATACATCTACAATTCTCTAGAATAATTTGGCTTAGACTTTTTGTCCCCTTTTTTGTTTCGCTGCCTCTCACCTTTACACATATTGTTTTAAATTAGAAGTCTTGATCCACTACTTCTTATCTCGAAAATCATGATAGTTGTAATCGACTACTTGTGACTGCAAAAAGTAGTGATCACTAACATTGCAAAATCCAAACCCTAGCAATCTGGTTCTAATACCGTTGGTTCAGACTAAAATTCTATGATCCTTGTGAACACGGTTACAATTTGGTCCAAAGGACCACCATCGTCAAAACAACGAGATGCTTGGAGGAGGACGCACAGCTAAGGAAAGTGATGTCCTAAAGACCGTATTTTAAGGTCAATCATGGTACTTTCGACCATGATACATCATTCAACTGCCATAGCATAAATATTCACCTGTCAAACTAAGGGAAAAGTTTTTATAGAGCCTAGGCTCTAAACAATCAAATTAGATCCTACCTTAGAAATTCACAATAAGAGGTTGTTTTGATGCCTAAATATCATCAAATTGATCATCTCGACATCAAGATGCATGGACATGAGAAAAAAAATGGATTTCAAGTTTTAGAAATAGTGCATTTTGTAAAGATCATTTTTTGACCGTCAATTTTCGAGATTTTCAAGTTTTCATAAATCTGCTCGATCTACACTATTTTGAAGTTTTAAATTTTATAATTAAAGACGAAAATATATTTTAATGCTATTACAAAAATTTCTAGTGTTAAAATCATATTTTTTGACACTATTTGAAGGTGGGCTTTAATTTGATTGCTTAAAGCCTCAGCTCTATACAAACCGCACCCTCAAAATAATAATCCACATCCAGCTCCATTATTTAGTCTGCCACACATTTAGATTTAGTATTTGTATGTAGTGTGCTCTACATTCCCAAACTTTTTTAATTGATCATTTTTAAATATATAATGGTTGGAGTTTGTATAAGGTGGTCCATTTTAGGTGCACCTTTAGATTTTTCCAAAAAATGTAGTTTAGATGTCGGAAACGACCTGAAAATCCATGTTCAACCTTAATTAAGAACTTAAAATTTCAAAAACATAGTAGATCGAGTAAATCTATAAACACTTGAAAATCTAAAAAATACACGATTTAAAGAACTTGTTGTAAAATACACTATTTTTAGGATTTGAAATTCTTTTTTTCTATAATCCATATATCTCGAGGTCAAGATGATCTATTGAAATATTTTCCAACTTTAGAACACTATTTTCTTCTGGGTTTCGAGGTGCACCTTACTCCTATAATATAAGGTTTACAAACTTCTTCTATATATAAACCCCAATATATTCGAGCACTTCAACAAGTCAATCACTACTATACGTTGAAATAGACCCCAGTATTTATATATCTATATATTGAAATAGACCCATATAATATTTGCCTTCAAAATATTAAATGATGTAGCCATAGAAAAATAACATTTTTTATATGGATAAAAATCCTTAACAGGAAAATGTTCGGTGCTTTGTCTTTATTGTGACTTATAACTACATTATTATTTCAAATGGACGGTTCACATGCTAATAGGTTTGATTGGATTAATAGACCTCTTGGACGACTAATTTGAATCAGGAGATCTAAATTGTCCACACAAAACGGAGAGTATTTTTGGGAAGACTTGCCTATATAATATCCTCAATTTGACTATCTTTATTTTAACTCTATTTTAGGGGTTAAAATTACTATAGGACTTATGACCTTATTGAGGGTGTCCCCTAAAATTACTAAAGGACTTATGACCTCACTGAGGTGCTGCCTTTCGTATAGTAGAATGGTGTAGCCTTTTCATATAGTAGAATGGTGGACCAGCTGAGGGTGTCGCCCTTGATATAGTAGAATGGTGGACCAGATTCAAGTAGTTGATCTCAAATAGTTGGAAAAAGCCTCGGATGATGATGATTTTTTAGAATTGCTAACTGAATGCATTCATAAAACATTAATTTTTTAACACATATAATTATAGAGCTCTTAGTTCACCAAAACATATGGCTGCAATTAATACTATTTTCTCTATTTTCTTTCAATTTTCTTTATTTTATTTATTTTATATTTTTTTATAGGCGTGTTCGTTAGGATGGATACGATGTGTATGTCAAAATTAGACTATTCAAATACATCTAATGTAATTTGTTATAGAGGCATTCATTTTACAGCATTAGCTTGGTAAGTAATGCAAGCTTTCTCATTTGTTTTTCCTTACAAGTTCTGGTGTGCTACCTAAAATCTTTTTCTACACAAATGCGTATGGAATAAACTCACGGATTATGTATATGGAGATGCGGTTGCACGTTTAAGGGAAGGAATCTGAAAAATAAAATAAAATAAAATAATAAAAATAGGTTAAGCTTTATCTCGAAACTTCGTTCGAGGAGCACTTTGGGCAGCCCTACAAGTAGTTTCTACTGTTAGTATGAAATGAAAATATATGCAATACCACCATTTATTAACAGTTAGATGTCTAATTTGGTATGTAAGGATGCACTATGAGTATGAAAAGAAAATATATGCAATACCACCATTTTATTAACAGTTAGATGTGTTATTTGGTAGTTAAGGATGTATTGGGTACAAAATTCAAAATAAACTTTCTAAAATGTTTTGAATCATTTTTTGTTTTTTTTGATAATTCATTGGGGATGACATTCCCTACCTTTTTTTTATTTAGTTAGTGGTTTTTTAGGCTTTTAGTATAAATGAAAGCCACACCCTGGAAATGAGTTATGAGGTGTGCTACACCCACCACCTGAGGTATGGGGTGCACTACCATCACGACTTCAATGTGTCATATTTTACATCCAATGGGTAAAAGTGACAGGTGATTTCTTTGTACCAAAGTGAATTGTCTTATAGCGTACAGTCTTTTATAAATTTTGTAACCCAAAAAATGGTACAAGTTACAATATAAACTATTTTTAGAGCTTGAAATCCTAATTTTTTTTAACAACTGTAAATAGTCAAGATTGAGATGATCTATTTGAAGGTTTTCCAATACCAAAACTGCAATTTTTGGTAAGTTTTAATGTGTAGCTTTACTTTTTCCATAAGGCCTAACCTTATTTTAACCTTTTCCAATAAAAATATGTAATATTGAACTTATGCGTTTTAAATTTGTGAGTTTTTTAAATTTCCTTTGATATTTGACAAGCAGGAAATGCAACAGACTTAGCAGCCGATTAGATGGGCCAACTCTTCATTAAATGGAAAGATGATTGACTTAGGTCAGGCATTTTAAAAAATTAACTGAGCTGCCTTGGAACCGTTTGAGTTGGCTCGAATCATTTGGGATTCTGAGTCATCGTTTTTTGTTCCTTGATTCAAACCCGTTAGTCAAAAAAACAATGTTTTTATTTTGTAATTTGTAATGGACATTGTTTTTAAAGAAATTTGAGATATATAGATGTGATAAAAACATTATATTTTATCAACAATTATTATTTGTTGTTTCTTTAAAAATTCAGCTAATTTGCTGAGTCGGCCAATTTAGTTTGGAATTAGTTGATGACTAGTTTAACCCACATGTCTAATTTTTAAAACACTCTTGTGGTCATAGCTCTTCGCCTACGAAAAACTTTGCCATTGTTTCATAATTTTATCTAGTATATAAATGTAAAGTATAAGATTTTATACAATAAGACCATCAACCATTGGCACTAGGAGGTCACAATTATCTTATAACCATTCGGTGTGAAATTTAATAGTTTGGGTGTCGCATAAAATTCAAAAAAATTTCTTTTGAACATTGGGCTTGGTTAGTGGAAAAAATGCAACCACCACATTTCATATTCAATGATCAAGATTAATTGTAACAATCTTGTAACAAATTTCACATTCAATAGTCTCATTGTATACTTTTTCTATTTAATAATGTTTGAAATTCAAATTAAACTTGGCTAAAGCTACTAAACTTTGAAATTGGGGCAACATTTGTTAGCATACCCTTACAAAGAATATTAGAATCATTTCGAGTCATCCAAGACAAATTTATCTAGTTTTGCCATTTGTTATACTAAAATTTGAACAATAATTTTTTTCTTTGGAAAAGCAAACGCGCATCACTAAACAAATTTATCTAATTTTGCCATATGTTAGACTAAAATTCGAGCTATAGAAGGTAAATATTATGGAAAATTATATAATAAAATTATTTATTTTTGTTGTAAAAATGTCACAATTACTTTTTACCATCGCGTGTGATACTAGGTTTCATATATGATAGTTATGGGTAATTGTGACGTGATTTTACAAGTTACAATGTATTTTCCTATTATTAAAGTTAATTAAGTTGATAAATTGAATTTCAAATTGATCTTCATCATCATCATAACTTTTTTTTTTTTAATTATTTAAAGTCAGTTACACGAATCTTTATCAAGGATTTTAAAGTCGAGCAATGATCCAATGCAACAGTTGTATTATAGTATAATGCAACGACACTTCTAGGAAACCATGTTTGTGGTATTTGTATGACCTCAAATTTTGTACACACACTCTCTTCATCTCAATAATCGATTTCAAAAAAAAAAAGTTCAATTTGAACCCCCTAGGTATGGTCAAAATGAGTCCCCTTCAAAAATGAATCTAGTTGTGAATTTCAAGATCTTAGCCTTTATAAACTCAAAATCATTTTTTTTCTTTTTAAATATTGTTCATTTAATGATAATAAAGTCATCCAAAAAAATTTGAAAATAAAAAAAATCCTTCTAAGGCTTAGATCTAAATATCTCACTAAAATGAACGGTCTATGTTAATTGGGCCTAAAAAATTCTTTCTAGATAATGTTTTCAATTTTTTCTTGATTGTTCATTAGAATAAAAAGAGTATATATTTTAAAATTCGAATCAAACAAATAGTCATGAGATGATTTTTTAAAATTATTGCATCATATTACTTTAGAACGGTTGCATAAAATCATCACCATCTACTTAAGAATTAGCCACAGGAAAATATTACTTTACAACAGTGTTTAAAAAAACGCCGAGTCGAACCGGACTCGCCCGATTCGACTCGGGAATCGCCATGGACGGATCGAATCGGCGAAAAAAACGGGAATCGTCCGGTTCTAGAGAGAACCGGACGATTATGCACAGTGACTCGCCGATTCACTGTACGGAATCGACGAGTCCCGTACGGAATTTTTTTTTATTTTTATTTTTTATTTTTTTGTAATCCATGATAGATTTTTTTGTAATACTTGATCGATTTTTTTGTAATCCATGATCGAATTGTTTTTTTTTTTTTGTAATCCATGATCAAATTTTTTGTTTTTTTTTTGTAACCCATGATAGAATTTTTTGTAGTCCATGATCGAATTTTTTGTAATCCATGATCGAATTTTTTGTAATCCATGATCGAAATGTTTGTTTGTTTTTCTTGTAATCCATGATCGAATTTTTTGTTTTTTTTTTTTTGTAACCCATGAAAGAATTTTTTGTAATCCATGATTGAATGTTTTGTAATCCATGATCGAAATGTTTGTTTTTTTTTGTAATCCATGATCGAAATGTTTTTTTTTTTTTGTAATCCATGATCGAATTTTTTGTTTTTTGTTTTTTTTGTAACCCATGATAGAGTTTTTTGTAATCCATGATTGAATTTTTTGTAATCCATGATCGAATTGTTTTTTCTATTTTTGTAATCCACAATCGAATTTTTTGTTTTTTTGTTTTTGTTTTGTTTTGTAATCCATGATCGAATTCTATGTAATCCATGATCGACTTGTATG
>NW_006499883.1:2821443-2846219 GCF_000471905.2 Amborella trichopoda | reverse complement strand
TGAGAGAGATGATGATTCTGAGGCCGCCATATCCCAGCCATATTATTCACATATCAAGTCCCAACAGCAACAGTGTAGGGATGAGCACGACAGTACAGGTGAGCATGAAGGATGGACAATCTTCGGGGATTTTAGATTAGGAACACAACAAAACACTAACACTCAGGGATTTAGGAATAGTCAGACGCCTGCTAATATCGATAATTCGGTTTTAGATCGAACCAATGAATTGTTAAACGAATTCAATCAATGGCACTAGCGTGACCAAGAAGAACAATAACGTCGTCTATCATTTTATTTTTAGATCATATGTTACTAATTTTATGCTTTATTGTAGTCCATGTATGTTGATATACTTATTCCATGATAATTCTATGTTTATACTTTTGTATGATGGAAATTAAATGCTGAATGGCGGTTCATGCAGGGAAAGAACATATCAATATTCGCATATTCATTCAAAAACATGAAAATTCTTAATAGAGTACCCTCATTTCTTATTGAATTCTTAAAAAGCAATATTTATAATGAATTTTAATAATTTTTTCGAATTTTTTTTAAGCTTTATTCTGACCGATTCACCCGATTCTCGATCCGAATTGGTTTTTTGGAAGCCCGATCACCGATCCGTTTTTTAAACCATTGCTTTACAACGGTTACATGAAATCATCATCATCTACTTATGAATCAGCTAGAGGGAAATTGAAAAGTGTTTCTTGGGGGTATCTTCGACATTTGATTCTATCCAAGGGGTATAATCCTTCAAAAAAATAAAAATAGACATCAGCATTTAATAACAAAGTACTAAAAATATCCATACAGTGAACCAGTGAAACGAAAGAGAGAAACAATATAGGAGAGGCGGAGGGTAGTATCGTTATAAAATAAATAAAAATGTCCATTTTATTATAAAGGACATGTCTATAAGACCAACTTCTGCTGATGCTCGCATGCTTTAATCTTTTTGCCTCACAAATCAACTGTATCAGGTGAGGCTTCTGGTCGTTTGCGAGTCTCTCTCCACTTCTCTGTGGAAATTAATCAAATTTCACGATTAAAATTTGTTTTATTGTGTAATTTTCTGAAAAGTTTCAATGGATTCTGCTTCTGTTACTTGATCCATGAATTTTATAACAGAATTGTTTGGTAAGATGCAGGATCCATGAGAGACTTGGATGAAGTGAAATTTAGGGATTAGGTTCTGAACATAGGGTATTTTTGATGGTTTTGTAGATCTGTTGGAGCTTATGGATGTGCTGTAATGGCGGAGAGCAGGCATTATGCACTTTCCAATCCATTAGGTTTGTGTTCGGTTTGTTTAAACATCTTGATGTTTTGTATGAGCTTTTCTCGGGGGTAAATTTAAGATTTTTGGAGCTTAATTGCTTTGCGGATTTGAGTTTTGCTTATTACTGTTGTTTGATGGGCCTGTAGCTTTAGCAGTGCAACATCTCAAGTTCAATTCCTGCCTGAACTACCCAAAAAACAATGCGCCTGTAGCCTTTTATGAGCTTTTATTTTGAAAAAAAAAATGGGCCTCTTAGAGTTCAGTTGTGTCTGTAATTTAATTTATCTTGATTCACTTGTATGAGCTTGTTTAGGAAATTTAGATCTTTTGAATGAAATACTTACGCATAATAGTTGTGTGCTTGTTTGGGAAATTTAGTTCTTTTGAACTGAATACTTATGCATAATAGTTGAAAGTCTAGCTGTCTTGGAGCATAGCGGTTGCCAAATAGATAATTTAAGTTTTTGTATTACAAATTCATTGCCTTAATGACTACTTATACAATTTAAATGTCTTGAATCATGAGTTCTTTTGCTAATTCAACCACAACATTTACTTTTGGTGAAGTGAACACCGAATGCTGCAAATGCTTCTCTGTGTTTACATATCTCATGCTGTGTATTTGTTGACTAGCAAATGAGCAATAGTGTATATTAGCTACAAATAATGAACAGAATCTGCCACTAATGCTTAAATGGGTTTAAGAAACGATATTTCACCATAGAAAGAGTATGGTTGTTGTAACTAATGAACACCAATGCTGCAAATGCTTTATAAGGTTAAAGAATATTATAACAGGAAAAAACAACTTACTTGTACTGGTGTATTTTATAAGATTTGTGCCTGATTAGTAGTCGTGGAAGATATTTGTATTTCTGCATATAAATGATTACACTTGGAATAGGTTGCCTGGAAGATCCATCAAATTAGTTTTATCTTTAATTTGTAATCAATATAATTCAATCTGCTGTTTAGCATTTATGTGGGCCAGCTTTTTATATATCTTTCTCGTGGGAATAATTATCTTCAGCCTCTTCAGAGGATTAAAATTTGGTATTCATATTTGTTCGGTGTACGAGGCATGTTGTATTTTTCTCTCACCGTCTCCATATAAAGAGAACACATTTGCTCATCATATGTGTGCGTGTATGTGCATGTGTGTGCTCGCATGGATGTGCAGGTGCATGTGCTTAGTCGCAGTTCTACGGGTAACATAACCACATAAAACCATGCATATGATCTAAGCACTTGAGAAATTGTTATTGACAAAGAAGTAACAGATTCAAATTGAGCTGAATGTGAAATACTTAGGACAACAAACAGTGCCTGTTAGAGACCTTATAGTGCACTTGCAAATATTTGGAAAGCTTCTATTCTCACTGTTGCTATGAATCCTATTGCTCACGTACTTTATGTTATTCATCAGTTTATGACTGAACATGAATGATTATGTAACAACGAAAATGCACATAATTGGATACAGATATGAATGTGTGTATGCATTGTTATACATACATACATATACACCTTCTCACAATGCATCATTATATTTTATTAACTCTGCACTTCTATATCCTATGTTGGTTTTGGTGTCCTATGCTGATGACGGGCTTATACAAGTATCTGAGCATCATGCCAACATGGTTGGACTCCTCCTTTAACATTTACTAAATGTTGTTAAATCTTCTTGGACATTACCCAAGAAGCTGAAATCATCAAGGGCCAATGAAGCACAATTGGTCCTCAAGAAGTCTCACAATGTTCTTTGTCTTTTAATTGCCTTCATTTGGCGTGAATCTTTTAATTGTCCCTATTGATGACACTTCTTGAACTGCTTCCTATCTATATAAGAAATCAAATTTCTATTTGGCTTCATGAAGAATGTGATGAAAGGATACCACGATTGTCTAATCATTTATGAGAATAATAATTATAAAACTTGATGATAATGATTATGATAGATCCTTACTACTATTTTTATTATCATTTTTGGCATCATCGTTATCATAACAAGAACAACAATAATAAGACTGAAAAGGATAACAACAACAACATAAGAAAACAACCAGCAAGTTGCTGATATCATGTATCTCCTCTAGCCATGGCTAGCTGCCATGAGCATGTTGTCTCTCACCTCCCGAAGTGTCAAGATATGTAAGGAGACAATTGTTAAATATTCTTGCTAGGGATTTTGATTCTTACTCAGTGGCATCACAAATCAAAGTATCTTAGCAAAGATCATCAAAACTATGCCTTCATTGTCTTTGAAGTGGCTCGCAACTCCTGGAGGGTGAGTGTTTCCTATGGAGCTTCCATCAATTCTATGATTGTCCATATGCTTTGGTGGTTTACAGCATTGTACCATAGGCTTAGATATCAAGACTTCATTGGTTGAATATAACCTGTATTGATAAGTTAGGTTTTTACTCCCTAATTCCATGGATCTCTCTGTTGACAAGGAACTTACTTGATGCGCTATTTTCTTTCAAGAAGCCGTGGCTAATTGTGTGCACATATGCATATTGTGACTACAAATTGGAAGCCATACACTCGTTTGGAGTGCTCTAAATTAGATGATTTTGACAATATTTATTAGGACTGGACTGCATCGGCCGATCCGACTAGTTAGACTGCCTATCAGTGCCCTGGCCGGTATGGTCCCAAGCAAAAAATTGTATTTGGCTGAAAACTAGTCAAAACAATATTTGACCAGTGTTTGCTGGTCAGATCGGCTGGCAATGTTTCAGAAAACACTAGGTGGCCCTTAGGTTGTCGGTCTGACACCTAGTACCTAGGCTGGCACCCAAAACCTCAAGCACCTTGAGGTAAATTTTATTCAAATATATGTATATATGTGTTGTTCAAATGCATATATATGCAGATATATATGCATCAATGTTAAAACATGTTCAAAACTTCAAATCATTGAAAATTTAGTGAAAAACATAAGTAAGTCCATAGTGTATTAGTCTCCAACTCTCCATACTCCATAGTGGCATACAATTATCATACAGAATTACACACATAGAAATAGTCACATAGACTGCCAGTCCCCATTAAGAGTATAAGACGAAAAGTAATTCCAATAAGAAAGGGTAAGCTTTTGGATGCTTCTTCAAACTTTTCAAATTTTTTTTCAATTCAAAACAATTTGCAAAATCAATTGATTTGGAGTGTTTTTAGCGTTTAGGTTTGAATTTTTTTCACTTTGGGGGATTTAGAATGCCCTCAAAGCACCCCTTTCACTCTTTTTCATAGGTCAAAAAGACCTAAATCTCCCTCATTGTTTTTTTTCCCTGTCAAAAGGGCATAGGCCCTCGGCTCCCACCTAGGACTGTGCGTTGAGCACCCGCCTAGGCCACTTGGGTGGGTGCCTAGGAACTAGCGCCCAAAGAGGTCTGCCAGGCCTAGGCGTGCGGCCTAGGATCCTTTTGGGCTCCTAGGCGCGACCCATTTTTTGAAACACTAGCTGGTTAGATTGATGCAACAAAGTTGGGATAGGTTTTTAATATATGTTATATTCTTAAACTATTATTACTATTATTCTTTATTTTTCTCAAATCCAGTCCTATCGGTTTGATCGACAGTTAGGTCAGTGGGGATTGAAACCATACCCCTCACCAGTTTGGTGGCCAGTGCGACCCTCATAATATTTATTTTAACATCTAAAAGTGTAAGTGATAGGATACCAATATATTGATCGCTATGTGTCATCTATAATTTCGACATAAATTCTTTATATTAGTTTGGTAAATGTGAGTCATTTGCCTCCTTAAGACAATATTTATTAGTGATAACTTAAAATTTGTCCTTCGCTTACTAGGTATTTTGTGGTTTTAGTCAGTTTCATGTTCAGCTTAAAATAGGAGATTAGTTCGTCATAGAATAGATATAATTATGTATAGCTCTTCTTGCTCTTCTATGAACAAAAAGAACTCATGTTAAGAGAAAAATACTCAAGGGAGGCTGAATAACTAATAATGGGATGATTGTTTCATTGAAAATACCGACCTTTATGACAATCAACACCTCCTTTTTCCATATGTCGCATTTGGTTAATTCATAGAGTATTCATTGGTGAATTCATAGAATCTTCTTGTTTTTTTGTCTTATTTGTGTCATCTCAAGAGTTTTAATTTTCTTTCCCATTGAATCTAAAGAAATATCTGCGTTTTATTAGTCTGTGGGAATAACAATAGAAATCTACTTGTTTTCATATCTTTGCCTTCAGCGACTTATTCTCTCTTCATGGATGTGCAGATATCAGTCAAATTGTATTGGAAGCTCAGAACCGTTGGCTGCGTCCTGCTGAAGTTTGTGAAATTCTTCGGAATTATCACAATTTTCATATTGCTTCTGATCCACCAAATAGGCCACCAAGTATGAGTCTTCTACTTATTACTCAAAGCATATTCTATTTAATAAGATGCCTTATTTTTCCAAAGAGAAATTTTGTGATTTATCCATGCCAAATTTTTGGAAGTCATGTATGCCTATCAGCCCCCTGACTATGTGTAAATTTTGTGGTGCACATCATTCATCAGTAGTCGCATAAAGGTAAATTTTCATGCCTAGCATTAGCTTGTGGTATTATTCAATATCTCAGAGACATTGTAGCATAACATTTGTTTCATTCATCATTATTATGTCTTGAGTAGTCTCTCCTGACTGATGCTGATTGGGCTGGACTACAGAGACTTAATTGAATCATGGCTATCTATTACCTTGTATCGGGGCGGGGGGGGGGGGGGAAGGAAGAGCAAAAGAGCAAAGAGATCCCAATTTATTCTGAATTTCTTGCATCCCCCAAATTTCATGCAAAAGTACAAAACTTGAGATCATGCTAAAGTCGATATTTGAAGTGGAGGACAGAAACAATGGCTTCAACATGAGTGAGATCATATAACCTTGAGGAAAACTTCTTGAAACTGGGGTAGAGGTGACATATCCTAGTCCATTGCGTGGATATAATTGATTGCTATTAGTGATGAATGCAATCTTTTATTCCATGACATGCTGAAACATGGTAGAAACTGATTGTCATTTTATCCATCTCCATTTCTCTGCTGATGTTTAGTTCCTTGCCCCATGTCAGTGCTTACAGCTATTGATCATAGAGAGTCTCAGAATAAGGTCATTTTCTGGTGTTTAATCACTGGGTGATTCCTTAATATCCGCTTGAGGAGTTTTATTGTGCACATTATGTGTATACATATTAAGGTAATAGCACATTGGTGTTTTTGTTAATTGGGTTGTGTGGGACTGTTTTTCTAACTTGCTAGGTGTTGAACATGTATTTATGATGTAACTGGAGATGTGAACAAGTCGGTCGGACATCATTTAACTGTCAAATTGTCTCCAGTTGGAAAGTTGACATTCTCAAAACAAAACAAAAAATGCCTCCAGTTGGACAAACCTCATGGCGCTAAATGCATTGGCATTTTACTTGCATTTTCTTGTTGATGATGCTTCCCAAGATGGATCTGAGCTGTGACTCCCTTTGTGATGACACTAAATAGAATTGGATCGTATCCATCCAACTAATTTCCCTTATTATCATTCAGCACAGATCCTCTATTAGCAGGGAACTATGCTCCTTGACACAACCAGTTGTTACAGACCTCGTTTTCCTAGAAATTATAGCTGCATTTGGGTCATAATACTTTTGAGGTTAATTCTCAGCTTGGCAACAAATGGTTTGGTCCAAGTGTGATCAGTGGCTTACATATTAGGATTTAGCTATGCCAC
Source organism: Amborella trichopoda (assembly GCF_000471905.2). Next base: position 2,839,183 of record NW_006499883.1, on the reverse strand, counting down.
TTTTCTGGATATAGTTAATTTCTGACATGTATTTTTTAATGTCAGGTGGTTCCCTCTTCCTCTTTGACAGGAAGGTATTGAGATATTTTAGAAAAGATGGTCACAATTGGAGAAAGAAGAAAGATGGAAAAACAGTCAGGGAGGCTCATGAGAGGCTTAAAGTAAGTGCGTGTGAGTGGAGTAGTAGCAATTTTATTGCTTTGCATTTTTCTTCACTTAACTTTTGATAGATTATTTTTCTCGTAAATTTATGGTGATCTTGCTAGAATGGAACATAAGCTGTTTTTCATAATTCCAGGCTGGCAGGATTGATGTCTTGCATTGCTACTATGCACATGGAGAAGAAAATGAAAATTTTCAAAGACGAAGTTACTGGTTGTTGGAGGAGTAAGTCCCTTCTTAATAGTCATAATTTCATATGTTCTCCTGTTCTGTTACATATCAGTTGCCATAATTTTCCTGAGAAGGGTCATAGTGGTCAATATCTTTGGTGTACTTTTGCAGGTGGTTGCCATTCTCTTAGGCATATATTCATTATTTATTTATTTTCTTTAAAATAACTGGTCCCATTAGTCTTTTATTAAGAGAAGAACCACTGGCTCTTGAAAAATGCCGCTGTTTCCTGTGTTTAAACATTTGAAATAACATGTGTCCAACATGGATGCCTATATTGCTCGTGTGCACTTTTTCTTTTTTAAGTGATGTTAACTACTTGCGCGTTGAAAAATCTATGAATAGGCTTGTATTGTAGATATGTTGCAAGAACATTTCTTTCAAGTTCAGTTCTTTTTGGTAGAATCCTGTTACTATTAATTTTTTTTTGAAATTCATGAAAAGTTTGCTTCTACTTAGAGAGAAGAAAGATATTCTTCCCCTGAGCTAGAAGCAGAGAAATATAATAAACCTTAAAACTATGTCTCCAACTTCTTGGAGAACTTTTAAAATACATATGGGATTTGAAACTTGAATTGATGAAAATGAAATCAAATGTACCTAAATACCTACTATATAGCGTACCAGCTTTAGGGAAGAAACTGCTGGATCTGAAACATTAGAGGGATATTATCAAAAGAAGAGCTGAGAGATTAATTAATGCTCAATGAGGAAGGAATGGAAACATGATTCACTAGTTTGCAACTTGCACAATAAGCATCAACTACCTGAAATGAAACCATGGTCCAAACCAAGTTTGTCAGAATGAGAATAATCCAAGTGACAAAGCCACAGTTCCCATGGAAGATTCAGTAGCAGATTTTCTTTGTAGGAGCAAGAAGACTAACAGGTGAACTGATTTTTATTTAATAAAACATCTGTACAATGAAAAAAAAGAGTAATTTGTGGAGAAGCCAAACCAAATTCCAAGCAGCTGATTCTTTTAACTTTACGGTCTCTACAAGTAATCTTTCCTGCATGAGACAACCCTTACCAGAAAAGTAAATGAGAATTTTAAATAATCGTCCTATGGAAACTAATTTAGATGCTAAACTGGAGCAACATAAATTATGGAAAAATTGGAACATAATATAATTTGGACAAGGTGCAAACTGTTTTCTAGAAAGATGGGTTGATAAAAAGACAACTCCATAGATTTGTGGATTAAATATATTAGTTATAAGAATATTTCTGTACCTTTGCTGGGTTTGTTAGTTTAGTAATGAGGCAGTGATGCCTCGGAGAGTTGGCCACTGGGTGGCAGAAGTCAGTGAATTATGTGGTTGAAAATCCGTTAGGTTCCACCATGTGTCTTGCAGTGCTAAAAAGGCGGCAGATATCTTTGCTAGGTAGGTATGGGGTGTTCTTCTATTTCAGTTACCTTGTTTACTCCATATTAATTCTAGTATACTTTTTCATATATTTAAATAAAAATGGACAGCGTCAAGGAAATGTACCTTTGCTGGGTTGGCTTATAGAAGATTGTATGATTTGGGAATACGAAACCATGAGGACCATTATGGAGCATCACCTGTAAAAACATCATAGGTTAGATCATTGGCCAGCTAATGAAGAGCATCTGTGGATAAGATGGCAATTTCAAAAGCCACCAGTTCTGGAGTTGAAGAATCAAAGTGAGCATTATGCTTATTGCAGAGAGAGAGAGAGAAAAAGACGTTAAGGGGGGGGGGGGGGGAGGGGAAGGGAGTGTAGTTTGAGGAAGCGTGGTACTTACGATCTTTTGGGGCATTCCCAAGTACTTCACTACAAATCCTTTGTCCATAATGTGGCAATTTGCAATAACAGGCCTATCTCCTTAATTACAACATCAGAGTGTCTTGTTTACATCTGTGAGAACATGCAAAATTTCTGTGTTCCTTATCATGTAACAGTATTTCGGTAAATTCCTTATCAGCACCTAAGTTACATGGATGTGGGTCCAGCTACCAGTGTAGGATGTGGTAGTGGGTTTCAGATTCTTTGGTTCTTGAGCCCCCAAACTTTGCACTACTAGATCTCATATAGGTGATCAAAATAAATTAAACAATGTAATCATACAAAAAGATGGGAGAAAACAAGTCCGCCATTTTTTATGAATGTAGGCTGTCCTTTTGATGTCCTTCCCAGCGCATAACGCCTAATGCGGCCGCATTTTAAATTCATGATGTAACTTCCTTTGCTCCAACCTATTTTTTTTTTTGTTTGGAGCTGTGGTAAAAACGACGAAACAAGCAAAAGTAACTGATGTTATTTTCTTGTTCTACTTTTACACTTTTAGCAATTTTTTTTTTTTGAAAGGTTAGCATTTGAATTGCGTTAGAAAAGTTGGGGTACAGATTGTGGTAGTCCGAGAGAGCCCTCTAGACGGGTCTCTCAGTACAAAAATGGTCAGTAGACCCTATACAAAATGTGGGCTTATATACCTGCCCAATTACAAAGGATTTACAATAAGTTCACAAAAAGAATAAGGGCTTATAGAAATTTGAAATTGACATCCAAGAAATATGAATTAAGGACTTACATGCTCAAATGCAGTCAAATTGCGCTCGCAACCAGATGAGCTACATCTGAGACTCAACACTTGAATAGCGAGACGTTATAGATTTGATGTCTTGCTTCCATATAAGGCCCACCATGCAGCTGTAAAATATTTTATAATTTAGATTTTAGATAAATATTTTGTTATTTGTATAAATGGAACTATACATAAAGTCATAAACAAGTAAAAATTGTAAAGTAAACAAAATAGAAATTAAAAAGGGTACTTAGGGCCTATACTTGGATTTGTAGTGTTCTTATTTCGAGCAGCAATCTCTCACCCAAAGTTTCCCAAGGCTAACTTGAATTTAATCAATTCTTGGCTCTGGATCTCTTCTTGGATATGTTTGTCAGGGACCAACCTCTTAAGCACATCTAAGAACCCACCATTTATTACATGATCAAACTCAATGGATGGGTGCTTGTAGTGAAGAGATGGATGTGGAAAGTGTGAAGCTGGGTATCCCATCTCCTATCAATAATTCCAAGTATAGCCTTGCATTTTTTTTCATCGTACTTTAAAGCCTTTTTTATCTCTCCTCTTGCCCTAGTCATTGCCTCATCTATGTAGCCCATGGCAGGCTTCACGTCACCATCAACTAGTTGAAACACCCTCACTAAAGGGCCAACGACCTCCAATGCAAGATATATTCCATTCAAAAAATATGTATTCAGAATAATCTGTTCAACCTATCTCCCATCCCGATGCTTTGACCACTTACTTTGACTCTATTGCTCTGAAGCAAACATGATCCTCAAGGCATTTTTTTGCTTGTGTAGGCTTTCAAGAGTGAGAAATAATGTGGAAAATCTAGTGATACCCGGTCTCACTAATTCTCTTTTATTTGTAAAAGTCCTCATCATTCTAAGGACTATTGTTTGCATAGGCTTTGAAGAGTGAGAAATGATATGACAAATCTAGTGATACCTGGTCTCACTAATTCTCTTTTCTTTATAAAAGTCCTCATCATTCTAAGGACTATGGTGTGATTATAACTAAATCCAACAACAAACATAGCTTTTGAAATTACCCTACTAAATAAAGATGTTATCCTCATTTCCTTAAGCATGAGATTAACACAATGAGCTGCGCAAGGAGTCCAAAACATATGCGTCCTCTTCAAACTAAAAAAATGCTCAACTGCAGCGTAAGTGGCACCATTGTCATTTCTCTCCAACAAACTCTACAGTCTCATCCATCAAGCTACACAAGTATGTAGCATCATGTGACTTGTCTGTTGTATTAACAAACTTAACAAAAAAAGTACTTGTGGACAGTTAACCGATAAATTAATGCATGACCTCAACTTCCCATGGACCATCCATCACACATAATAGTGGCGCCATACTTCTCCCACCCTTCTCTTTGAGAAATCAAAATTTTGTTAACATCAAATACAACATCCTTCAATAAGGGCTCCTTAAGGACCATACATGCAAAACTATTGAGGGTTAAAGTATTAAAAGGAATGTCGTCCATATAAAACTACTTTGCAATGTACTTGCATATCGACTTCCTCTTTGTTTTTTTAATTGATTTTCAATTGTGGGTTTTTTTTGCTCCTCTCTTGAACCACAATTTCAGGGTTAGGGTTAAAAAAGGCATCCATTGACCCCTTAGAGAGGTGTTTTTTTGGCAACACTACCACCAATATTTCTAACCCTCTCTCTTGAGATTGGAGTACCCTTTTGCCTCATTGCAACTTCTGATTTATCTTCCTCCTCCTCATCATCATCATCAAATAATTGCATTTCATCAATTAATTCTTTTTTTTTCATTCTTTTCTTTTTTCAAGCTATCCATGTATTTTTTTAATCTCCCCTTTTATCTCTTCGGTAGCTTGTGGGCATGCTCTTACATTCTCAAAAATACCGGCTAAGTGTTCGTTTGCCAAAAAATACATCTCATATAAGTATTTCCACAAAGCATACAAATCACACAATTTTGATCTTTTGGATTTTTTGGACTTTTAAGTTCGGCATATTTCCAAGCCAGATACTTATTACTAGAAGATTGGGATTTTTAAGTTTGGCATATTTCCAATCCGGATCCTTATTACTAGAAGATTGGGAAGAAGGCATTGCTCGAAAAAAAAGTGTTATTGTAGTAGAAAAAAAAAGGTACCAGTTATTTGAAGCAAGTATCGATTTCTTCATGGCCCTCAAAGCTTGCGATTTGTTGTCACAACTTCGCCTAAACTTCCTCAAATCAACACCCAAAACATACAAATCAACAACCAAGCATCAACCAATACAAAAATCGAAGAAATTCACAAAATAAAATTTCCACCAATATTGGTTTTTTATTCACCAATAATTTTTTTTTTATTCATTCGATCCAAAAAAAGCCACAGATGTGGCTGAAAGATGGTGTTTGGGGGGTTTAATATCCCCCCAAACCTTTCCCCTCTTTTCGGGGTCCAAAAGTCCAAATTACCCCCTGCCCAATGGGTTTATGTTCGTGAGAATGGTGGACCGCATATACAGAATTATGCGGCCCATGCACGATGCGGCTGCATATGCGGAGAAATGTGGTGCATATGCACGTGCATCTCTCCATAGCGCGTATGCGGGCATTTGCGACGTGCTTTCCAGTGCATAACGCCTGATGCAGCTGCATACGCGGCGATGTGGCCACATTTTAAAACCATGGGTGCGAGTCGTACCGTGGTAAGCTGCCAACCTATGCATCACTACTACCACTTCATCAACACGATTAAGTGAAAGAATTATGCAAAAAAAAAAAATCTTGCATATTTGAGTTCAGTTGTACAACTTGGCAACTAACCGAGTCAAGTTGACTCATCGAGTTTATCAATGTTGAAAAGGGGTTTTTTAATTACTGATTTGGGCTACTCTATAACATGTTCTGAACCAGGGCATGCTTATTAGCATTACATTTTTGTCAATCCATTCAATTGTGAACATTTAATGTGACATATAACATGTAGTTGCAATACTTTCCTGGGCGCTTTTATTCCCTGCTGGAGCATAAAATTTCTATAGTTTATCATTTAGTAGATTTTCTCGTTAACTTGATTTCGTGGACAGGCTTTTTTTATTCTGATGTCTTGTTATGCATGATGCACTATAAAATTCTTTTTATTGGGTGTCTTTTTCTTTTATTCCAAATATTTCATTTCAGAATATTCATCTGTGCCGTCTTTTAACCATTTTCGCTCATATCTTTCTATACAATTTGAATTATATTTGGTGTCTTTTGTGGGTTTTTATTTTTCATAGCTTTTAATCGATTTGCATTATGCCTCAGGGAACTCGAGCACATTGTTCTCGTTCACTATCGAGAAGTGAAGGTTAGAATAAATTCTGTTTAGCCCCTTGGTTTATGTTTGTGAACGATATAGTTAATAACACTATTTACATTCAGTCTCCAGCTATTGTTAGTTCAGAATTCATTAATCATTGTGTTTTTCTTGCACTCCGTTTACTAGTCATTAAATGGTGGAGCTGAATTTGAGGATTAAGTCAGTTGTTGTACTCGCATCTATTTTACCTGATCTCTTGGTAAAAAGGTGTTTATGTCATGTTCAAAGAATTTGATAGCTGCATGTTTTCTTAAATTAACGAGTACCATACTGTTCATATAAAATTTATCATGAGCAAAGTTATCTTCATTAGTTGTAAAGGTTGATCTTATCATTGTTGAAAACTCTCTTGGACTGCATGTGAAACAGATAAATGGATGAAACATGCAACGGAGCTTTGAGGCACACTCCATTCCAATACACAATTGGTTGATTAGAGTGCAGTGTGGTTCTACAATTCTTCTACAATTCTTTCTTGTGCTATCATATTTGGTTCTCTCAAGGCCAATCTGACTTTCTGCCAAAGTCTTTTTTTATTTCCCCTTCTGTTTGATAATTTGAATCCCACTGAAGTGACAAAAGATGTTTTCTAGATGGTTAAATTAAAACGATAGAATATTGAGTCAAATAAATTAAGATGGAAGTAGAACCAAAAAGTAAGAAATGATGGTGACATTCTGATGAATGTGAGATAGGTTTGTACTCTATGCTACCTAGGCCATATTTTTCAGTTTTGAACTACAAATTATTTGGTTTGGTGGAAATACTATCAGTCATCCATTGTCAACAACTCATGCTTGTCTGAGCAGAGGAACAGTTGGCATCAACCATCGTTTTTATGATGAGACATGTACCAAACAGAACAAAACCAAGATAGACTTTCCTGTATGAAATTGTAGTACTTTTAATTTCTCTGTTTTTAAGAAATTCTGAAAGCTTGATTATTTTACACTACTAATGAAATCATATTCATTAACACATGCTGTTAGTATTTTATACGTGTGTGGAATAACTGTGGAAGGGAGACATTGGCTCAAATATCCTAGTTCGGAAGATTATGTTTATAGGGAGTGTATTCATGTACTGATTAAACACATTCTTTATGTTAGGGTAATAAAACAGGTTATGGGCGTTCAAGAGATGCAGAGAAAACTTTTCAAGTCACACCGACAAGCAGTCCAGTTCATTCTGCTTCTCTTAACTCAAATCCTTCCCAACTACATTCTCAAACTACTCCTGGCTCAAGCATGAGCATTGGACAGTCTGAATATGAGGATGCTGAATCGGGTAAGTCCAACTCTAAATGAAACTGATATTTTTTCGTTAGGCTTTTGAGCTTTGCTTGTGAAATTCCTAGAGGAGATATAAGATGTTGGTGTCTTTAGTTATATTTTTTAGTAGTTTTACGGTATTCCTCTTATGGTTCTGTCACTTGTACAACACATCAACAAATATTAGAAAACGAGAAGCTATAATATATTGGTGTAGCAGGTAACCCTCAAGTAACTTCCAGATACAAATCTCTTCTCGAGTTACAGCAACCGGAATACAGGTTACAGAGGAATCAAAAGGATGCTGATCTGTTGAATAGTTATCTTGAAGTTTTAAGAACAGATAATATATTTAAGAGCCATCCCTTAATTTTTACAAGCAAAGGTGAGACATGTTGCTTTCGGATGATTCCTAAAATATGAGAAATATCATGGAGGGTTTTGTTGGTATGATTAAAGTTGGAAATTCTAAATCCCTTCTGACAGGCAATCATCATGACAACCAGTCAGCTGCACCAGAAATGTCATTCGTCTCTCATGATCGAAACAACGTTTTGGAAGAGAAAAATATTGGTGGTTTTGAAATGAATCAACTTGAGCCGAGGAAACAGATGGACATGGCATCTTGGTCAGATGTCTTAGGACATGGCACAATGGGTTCTTCTGATAAATCTGTGTATGTGGGAGGGCTGCCAAATAAACAGTTCAATGGCATCTTTGAGCAACTGTTTGCTGAAGACATAAGCACCAAGTCAGAAGCCCTTGCTAAACCATATGCACAAGAAGAATGGCAGGTAAATTATTTATGAGATTCTCCTTTCGACAAATTTTTTTTCCATGCCTCTGTGAGTGATGATGCCCTCCATTGCATACTTCATGATTCTGAATCATCAAGTTTCGTAGGATATGTTGGTTTCAGAATGGAACTAATGTGTTTTCTTCCTGTAACTTTCTACTTTCAAGTCAGTAACTTGTGAATTTTTTGAATCACCACCTGGCTTCTAGCTTCTAAATTTTTTAATTGGATTCAGATAGCCTCAAGTGAGGATTCTTCAAAAGCAACAGCAAATACACGCATACATACAGAACAAGGGAGTGAACCATGTGGAAACTATCAGCAGTCTAAGTATCTTTGGATGAAGCCTCATATTGACCAGGAACCATTTTCTATACAGTTTGGGAACTTAAAAGATTCTTGTATCATATTAAAAGATGGCAGCTTCCCAGAAGTTGGACATTTTCAAGAATCAAAATCCAATGAGGATGAAGTTGGTGTTGAAGAATATGCTGTTCACAGTCGTTTTCCAGAGCAACCTCTGCTGAAATCATTGTCCAAAACTGAAGGAGAAGAAGGCTTAAAGAAGTTGGATAGTTTTAGCAGGTGGATGAGTAATGAATTTGGAGGAGAGGATGTAGTTGTTTCATCTGAGTCTCGTTCATTTTGGAGTACTCTCGATAGTACCGATGTGGTTGATGATTCTAGAATGCCCCATCAACTGAACTTGGGTACTGATTCATTGAGTCCCTCAATTTCTCAAGATCAGCTTTTCAGTATTATCGATTTCTCACCAACATGGGCTTACTCAGGCTTGGATTGCAAGGTATTTGATTGTATGAAATTTATTTCTTTTTGAATTCTCTGAAACCCTCAGTTCGCTTGAATTGGAAAAAGTTGGAACAGATGGTTTCTTAAATGCATTTCTGTTTATTCTTATAGATGGAGAAATTATGTGATTCCATGTTTCTTAATGATCATTGTCCATCACTAATTGCATACAATCCACAGGTTCTCATTACTGGGACATTCTTGATGAACCAAAATCAGGTGGAGAAGTGTCAGTGGTCGTGCATGTTCGGGGAAGTTGAAGTTCCAGCACAGGTGTTAACTGAAAATGTTCTTCGCTGCCACACTCCATCACATGCTTCTGGAAGAGTCCCTTTCTATGTAACGTGTTCCAACAGGGTGGCCTGTAGTGAAATTAGAGAATTTGAGTTTCTTGATTGCGCTCCTGAATACATGGATACTTTTACAGATATTGATAACACTAGCACAAATGAGATGGTTCTTCGTGTACGACTTGCAAGTTTGTTGTCTTTGGGGTCCAGTATTCCTGTGAAATCTTTATCTAGTAATGTCAGAGAGGAAACTTATATAAGTGGCAAAATTAATTCCTTACTTAAAGATAATGACGATGAATGGTTCCAGATAGAAAATCTTACTGATGATGAGGACTTGTTTCCTGGTAAAGCAAAGGATCAATTGGTGCAAAAGCTATTGAAGGAAAAGTTGCATGCTTGGCTTCTTGTTAAAGCTGGTGAAGATGGTAAAGGTCCTAATGTCTTAGATACACAAGGGCAAGGAGTGCTTCACTTAACATCTGCTCTTGGTTACGATTGGGCAATAGCCCCCATAGTTGCTGCGGGTGTTAATATCAATTTCCGCGATGTAAGTGGTTGGACTGCACTCCACTGGGCAGCATCTTGTGGCAGGTATCCTGATTTCTTTACGACTGTTTTCTCACTTTTAAATACTTAATACCCATATTTGTAGAGTTCATATGTGCATTGAGAATAAATATAGAAAACAAAAAGTCAGGTTGTAGTTTTCTTACTTGAGCTCATTGTGATCTCAGAGAGCGAACAGTTGCTGCAATTATTGCCCTGGGTGGAGCACCAGGGGCGTTAAGTGATCCTACTCCAAAGTTTTCTTCTGGGCAAACACCTGCTGATCTGGCTTCTGTCAATGGACACAAAGGAATTGCTGGTTACCTAGCTGAGTCTGCGCTTACCTCCCATCTCTCCAAACTTACTATAGAGGAGGCTATCGAGGATGGCAATGAATTAGCCCTCACTAGTGAAAATGCACTAGAGCCAACCAATGATGAGATCATTGATCAGTTTAATGATGGTGACAGTCTTGATGGACTGTCATTAAGGAACTCACTAACAGCTGTTCGTAATGCTGCTCAAGCTGCAGCTCGAATTCATGAAGTTTTCAGAGTGCAGTCATTCCATAGGAAGAAGCTTATAGAGTATGGAGATGATAAATTTGGCATGTCAGATGAGCGAGCTCTCTCACTCATTTCTGTTCAAAAGATGAGGAAAACAGGGAATGATGAGCCTGTACATGCAGCAGTAAGAATACAAAGGAAGTTTCGAGGATGGAAGGGAAGAAAGGAGTTCTTGGTAATCAGGCAGCGTATTGTCCATCTTCAGGTACAATATTGTTTTTGTTTCATGTATTATTTAAAAGAAACAGATTGAGCTGCATATGATATATCGATTGTCTGTGCATTGCATCATACAGTGCATTTGAAATTGATGAAAGCATGTGTTTGTGAGGACAAACATGGTAATTTCCTTTAGTCCTAGAATAGTGTGGTTTTGAAACAGTTCTTGATACATTGTTTATGTTGGAAAACCATAGTGAATGCACGATAAACAAAGTTTCCCAATGTATATTGTCGGATTCTAGGTGCACTAGCTATTTCAAGAGAGAAGGCACGAAGACAAGCAAGAGAAAATAACAAGAGAATGGATACTAATAGCTGACTTTCATTCCTTTCTTTAAATAGAGACTTATACAACTGCTTGAGAAGTGGTCTTTACCCATTTACAGCAACTACTACCCACTACATGAGATGTTTGACTCTCATTTGCAATAACAACCCCCCTGTATTTCAATAACTACCCACTGGGCAATAACCAACGACTAACACTTAGAGAGAGAAAATGGTGCACAGCTACTGACCCACTAGGCAGAACATGAAATAACCACTACACCACAAAGAGAGAGAAACTATGAGATAGAATAGTGGTTAGTTGCAAAAATAGTTTGAATTACATTCAACACCCCCCCATAATTATTTTGGCTTCAAATAGTTAATGCAACTTACCGAATTTCTCCTTTGGAAGTGCTTTTTTTTAAAAAAAATATCTAGAATCTGGTCCTCCGTGTTGCAATACTCCCAACTTGATATCTCCTTTTTCCACAAGATCTCGAGTAAAATGATGACAAATTTCTATTTGTTTTGGTCCTCCCATGGAAGACTAGATTTTTTGTCATCGCAATAGTAGACTTGTCGTAAAATATGGTTGTAGCTCCTTGTTCCTCCTTCAAGTTGAATGAGATCCTTTTTAGCTATGCATGCTGCACTTGTAGAAGCCTTGTATTCTGCTTTCAAACTAGAAAGAGGAACACAATGTTGCTTGTTGTCCAAGATATCATCCTGGACCCAAGTCCAAGTGCCAAACTTGAAGTGCTTCTCATGTCTTCTGCGCATCCTGCCCAATCAATGTCAGTATATAATACATGCTTAAAATTATTAACTTGATGATACCTGATTCCGAAATTCAGTGTTCCACGAACCCAAGGTGGTGAGTATTTGGATTGTGCACGGCAAACGTTATCCTGGTCTCGTGTGAGTGAGTTGAATCAGTCCATCGATCAAGTTTATGTATTCTTTAATATTGGCTTTCTCCAACCTCTGATCTAATACAAGCTTTTCATTTGTATTCATGGGAGATTTTACTGGCTTACAATTAGAAATATGAAAGCTTTTCAACAAATCACAGACATATTTTCTTGACATAAGAAAATTCCATGAGAATCTTGAATAACTTACATTCCCAAAAAGTAATATAAAAGGCCCAAGTCTTTCATTGATGGACCAGAATTGGCGGAAGTGGATTCGTGTAGCTAACCTCCAATAGTTGGGATAAGGCTCGGATAATGATGATTTTTCTTGAATTCATTTATTAAACTTAAATAATTGTGTATAAATATTATATCATCTAACATATAGGTAAACTATGAGAATTTCATCCATACCTTGGGCTTTCGCATAGAGGGTACTCACACTTTTCTTGAAATTATTGTCAAGGAAATACTTGTCTATATCGTGCTTTTCAAGCATGGTTAAGCCCGTATAAAGCTTTCTCTAATTTGTAGTCTTTGTTGTTCCATTCCTTTGACTTCAAATCCTTGGGGCCGCTCTACATAGATTCCTTTTGTAATTCTCCAGTAAGAAATGTTGATTTCACATCAAAATGGAAAATCTCCCATCCTTTTCGAACAACCAATGTTAAGATTATTCTGATGGTATCAATCCTATCAATAGGTGAAAAAAAAGTTTTCAGAGAAATCAATACCTGGGATTTGTGCATATCCTTTGGCAACCAACTGGGCTTTATGCCTTTGTAGAGATCCATCGGAATTGAATTTGAATTTGTAAATCTACTTTAGTCCAATAGCTTCTTTTCCCGGGGAAAGTCCTACTAAACTCCATGTTTTGGTCCTTCAATCACACTCATTTCTCTCTCATAGCATCGATCCGCTCTTTCTTTGTAGTTGCAGCTTCAAAACAAGTAGGTTTCAAGACAAAACATGCAAATTTACATAATTGATAACTATGACTTCTAAACCTCCTTGGAGGTGATTCTGTGAATTCATGAGATGTGAATGGGCTTTTCGGTGCACTTGGAGATTCTTCTTCCGCTTCTACAAGTAAAGAATATTTTTCTACACCACTTTCCCAATTCCAAGCATATCTCGACTTATAATCAACTTATTTTTAGCAGGATTACGAAGTCCATAGCCTTTGTGTTATCACTACTGCCAACAGCATTTTGTACTCTTAATCATCTAACTTTTTTCCTTTTTTTAGAATGAATATGAGCATTGGCTATAGGACTGAATACCTTTAGGACTTGCATTTGGTTATCTCGCATCTTGACCTGAGATCTCATTGTTCCTTTGATTTCAAAAAACATTGTTTTATCACCAATCATATGATTACTACGACAACTATCAAGATACCAAATATTTTCAGCTAGCGCACCATTTGCATTAAGACATAAGACATGAAAGAAACAATATGTCATTTATTTTCTTATGGAAATTTGCCTGATCTTTAGACTTGTACCAACAATCTTTTCAGCATGGTCAATCTTCTTACAATTAGAACATTGAGGTAAATTAAAATCCCTTTGTGCCAGCAATAAATATGGCCTATCTTTTTGGACTTATAACATTCATGGGGTTCATGATTACCACTATTAGAATGCTGCTGATTTTTCTTCTCCTCGAAAGTTTTGCTTACCGCCTCTTCCATCATGCTTCCCAATGAGTTTGTCCACCTTCACTCGAGCTTGTCTTTAGATCAAATTTTGATTGAAAGGCGTATTTAACTTATTTTTCTGCTGATCTATTCATCCTTTCCTCATGTGCTTGAAGAGAACACATTAGATGATTCAAAGATAGAGTAGTAAAATCTTTGGACTCCTCAATTTCGGCAACAACATGATTAATTTAGGAGAAGGCTTCTTAAAACTTTTTCAACATTTTTTATCATTTAATATTTCACCAAGACACCTTATGTGATTCACAATAAAACTAACTCTCATGAGAAAAATCTCAAATAGATTCAGAATTTTTAATCGACAGAGTCTCTAATTCACAATGGAGAGTTTGCAATTTCATAGTTTTTACCTGACTCAATCCTTAATATTCATCTTCAAGCAAGTCCCATGCTTCATAGTTTTTACCTGACTTAGTCCTTTATATTCATATTCAAGCAAGTCCCATGCTTCCTTTGATGTTTTTGCTACCATTATTCCCAGAAATATGGTCCCATCCACAACCTGTGGGATGTAAAACAAGGCCTTAGCATCCTTTTTTTCTCTTTTCCTTTAACACTGCTTGTTGGGATTTAATAAGCCTTCCTTCTTTATAGTCATATTCTACATATCCATCTCAACTAATTCCCATAAAATCATGATAGATAAAACATGAATTTCGTTTTGATTTATTGCTCCAAAATTGATCATCGTCACCTTTGAATATGGGAACCATTTGTTTTGAAATATTAACAGCATTATCTGTTCTTGCCATTGTGTTACATTCTCTTTTCTATCTTTTTTCATCCTTCTTTCTTCTTCTTCAATCACTTCATGTCAGTCATGCCCAGCTTGTGACAGACCAGGTTCTGATACGAGATCTTGTTGGGTTCTTAGTGCGCAAGCTATGCAAAGGAAAATAACAAGAGAATGGACACTTAAAGCAATCTTTGCATTAATTTTCTTTGCTGGAAATACAGCACACACACACTGCACTTATCACTCGCTTGGCTCACTTTGCTTCATAGCACACCTCCTTAAATAGAGGTTTATAGAACTGGTTGACAAGTGATATTTACCCCATTTACAGCAATAACTACCCACTACATGACATGGTTGACTCCCACTCACAATAATTGACAACCCATTGTGGTACAATAGCTACCCACTAGACAATAGCTAACCATTAACGTGCATAACTACCAACCTCTAGGTAGAACATGAGATAACCACTACACCCCTAAATAGGAAATAGGACCGCATTTAGTTACAAAAGTAGTTTGAATTCCATTGAAAATAGACATCATAGTACGATCAGTAATAATGGTGATTCCCTTTCGAGTTTGAGGGACACTTAGAAGCTAGACATGGTGACTAGTTGATGGACAACAGTGCCAATCAGTATATAGTTTGAGAACATAATGTGCATTTTATTGTGCTTGAGCTGTCAACTTATCTTAAGCCCCATTCTCACCTTTCCCCTAATTAAGCCAAAATTGCAGAGTGTTCATCCAATTCTTACCACCATATATGCATTTATTCAAGAACTTTAATAAATTGTAACCAAGTAGAATTCAATGATAGAAAGTGAAGTCATGGTGGTTCGTACCTTTGCATTGCATGTGGTTGTTACCGACTTCGATCAAGGCTTGTTCCAGGGCCAGGATATGTAAGAAACGAGAAAAAGAAGAAGAAATAAGTTTTATTTTCTGTTTTTTCCATGTTTTCTCTCTTTTGGATTATGTCTTTTTGGTAGCATTTTCTCTATGCTACTTCACATAACTATTTTACTAACTTGAATGTTACCCGATCAGAAGAAAAATTAAGAAATTATAACAGAAGTAAAAAAATAAATTTGAAGTGGATTTCCACATGTTTTAATAATTTTTCTGATTATCTATTTTGTTTATCAAGGCCTTTTTTAGGGGTTATCAGGTTAGAAAGCACTACAAGAAGATTATATGGTCAGTGGGGATTGTGGAAAAAGCAATTCTCAGATGGAGGCGGAAAGGGAGTGGGCTTCGAGGATTCAAGCCAGAGGCATCTATCGAAGGCCCTAACGCACAAGCTGAGTCCTCCCAAAGTGATGACTACGACTTTTTAAAAGTGGGCCGTAGGCAAACAGAGGAACGCTTAGATAAAGCCCTTGCAAGGGTGCAGTCCATGGTTCAGTACCCTGAAGCAAGAGCTCAATACAGGCGTCTGATGAATGTTGTGAATGAATTTCAGGAGTCCAAGGTAGTACTCAATTCCTATTTATTAGTTTTGGTTTGTTTTCTTGTGGATTCACTCTAGGGTATGTTTTGTGTATCACTTTGCTGATCACAAATTTAGTGTGAGATGAATTGGTAAGGGCATGCATATTGCATTAGAGTTTCTCTCGCCTTCTTAAGTTTTTCTAGTGCTCTCCCATCACGAGAAATTTTGTTTCTAAAAGGATTGGTTAGCCCATGCATTCTTAACTTATATAGGGAAACTGCTTTTGATTCCTCGAATTCTCTCTGATCATGGTAATATTTAAATAATAATAGTAATCTTTCATGACTAGTTTTTAAGAATTAGTGAGCATATGCATTCTTTGATTGATGCAATATAAGAAAATTACTTTGTTTCCTCGTGGATTTTCTACATTAGCGCTTAAGTTTTTTTACGTCCTAGGCTTGTCCGAAGGATTGTTTGGCATAGTTTTTCTTAATTTCAACAAAATGGAAGGCATCTTCCTTGTTTCTATGATTCGGTGACCTGCTCTTTACATCGAAACAAATGAAATCACTTTTGATAACTACACTTGTGGGAACAAAGAATGAAATTGGCCAGAAAAGAATGATTTTTTGTTGTTGCTGATAATTGCAGGTTGATTCTGAGAGGCTCTTAAGGCAAGCGGAAGAAATTGAATATGAGCTCATCGATTGTGTAACATTAGAGGAAGAAGATACTATCATGGGTTAGCATATTGAACTTAGTACTCTCTCGTACAGTCATTGGTATTCTTTCCTTTGATTTCCCTCTCCCTTTCTAATCGGGAAAGGTAACTGCTGTAATATATTTATATGTGGAAAAAGTGTTGTACATAAATATTTATAGGGTTTTGAATAATATGTGCTTGGTGATAGTGAAAACAAATATATCCTGTAGTCACTAAATCCTAATAGGGCAAATTATATTTCCCCTCACTGGAAACAAATGAAAGGTGCGCTAAATTATTTCTAGCGAAAATGAAATTATTACATCTCCTTTATAAATTGTAATTAGGTTCCTCTCCCTCTCGTTTAGGCAAAGTTTCCCTTACTTTTCACAGAGGCTGAATGACTAGAGTTTTATGTCGAGGGCCAAGATGCAGTGATGAGAGTATATTATATGTGATATGAGAGAGAGTGGTCTTAGACTTGCTATACTTCGCGAGAATGATGGAGAGGGAGAAAATGGGTGCTAAAACGTTATGTGCTAAAATGTAACTGGGATATGCATTTGTTTTTCATGGACTGAGGAAAATCCCATGCTCAAGAGAGAGGACTACTATTGAATGATAGGTAACTAGTGATATGCATGTGTATTAAATATTAAATATTAAAATAAATTTTTAATCGAGTTATAAAAGAGAATTTGTTGGATTTATCTTCATATGTGAAAATAAAAGTTTAGATTTTTTTTAATTTTTTTTTTAATTATGCAGTTATGTTATTCTTTAATTTAATCTAAAATTTAAATTAATTGTATTAGTAAATTTATTATTTCTTTATTAGTAAATATTAGCAATGTACTCTAAAATTAATTTTTATTATATTAGCAAATATATTATGTACTTAGAAGCAAATATTATTATGAAAAATTAGAACGGACAAAAATTCAAAAACATGGTACATAAACGTGTAAAATGATTGCAATTCTATTTATAACTTAGATTTACGGTTAATTATAGTTTGCCTTTCTCTGAGAGAGCATATGAAGAGAAAACATTTAATAAGTTAAATTAGGGAGAAAATGAGAGAGAGAGAGAGAGAGAGAGAGAGAGAGAGAGAGAGAGAGAGAGAGAGAGAGAGAGAGAGAGAGAGAGAG
>NW_006499883.1:2791748-2810674 GCF_000471905.2 Amborella trichopoda | reverse complement strand
TCAAATTGATCATCTTGACATCAAGATGCATGGATATGAGAAAAAAAATAGATTTTCAGTTTTAGAAATAATACATCTTGTAACACATTTTTAGATCGTCAATTTTGAAGTTTTTCAAGTTTTTATAAATATGCTTGATCTATACTATTTTAAAGCTTTAAATTTTATAATTAAATTTAATAATATATTTTTAGGCTATCGTACAGATTTTCAATATTGAAACCACTTTTTTCGACACTGTTTGAAGGTGGGCTCTAATTTGATTGTTTAGAGCCTCGGCTCTATACAACCCGCGACCTAATTTTAATGATATGTAGGGGAAGTATAGAAACATTTCCTTTCTTATTTTAAATAAGGAAAAAGTTTACATAAGGTTTGCAACCTTACACTAGAACTATAGATGCACCTCAAAAATCTATCGAAAAAAGTTATTTTAATGTTGAAAATCATCTCGACATCGAGATGTATGACTATGAAAAATAAAAAGATTGAGACTCAAAAATAGTGCATCTTACAACATATTATCTGTACCGTCCATTTTCAAGATTTTCATATATTTATAGATCTATTTGATTTTAACCATTTTTAAAATTTAAAATTATATAATTAGATATAAAAATAGATTTTGAAATAATCTCAAGAATATTATATAATATGAAAATTATATAATATGATAAAATTTGAAGGCACCCAATAAATAACTTCAACATGGACTCCGAGAAATCGTGTCCGAGGAGCCGAGCCAAAAGAGGAACCCAGCCGAGCCGCGAGGCAAGAAAACACAGAAAGCAAACAAGTATCCACATCATCAAGTGAAAAACCACATATAATATGCCATGTGTACACAATCTTCACCACCGTCATCTGATATTCCATAAACAAGCCCCACTTTTCGATTCGTTCTTCTTTACATTCCATGCATGTCAGAAAAACACCATCGCCACCTCCGGTTATATCAATCCTAGCCCTCTGCAATCCCCTCTCTCACTGCTCTCCATCAATGGCGAAACCCTCAAAACCCTAGATACCTACAAAACCCTATTTTTCTAAGTGCCCAAACCAACGATGGTTTCTCTCTCTAGTCGAGGTGATTGCGGGAACTCCGGGGAGAACATGTCACAATTCGAATCAAAGATGGATTCTCTCTCTAGTCGGGCTTCAGAAACCAATGGTGATTGCGGGAACTGCGGGGAGAAAATGTCACAATTCGATGACCCAGATCGCTTGAAACCAGGCGATAATCCTGAGTCCCTCTCATCTTCTCCTTGTTCAGAATGGGCTAGGCTTGAGAGATGTGCTTATGCTTGTGCAAAGGGTTTCGTGATTGGTGCTGGATTAAAAGGAGGCCTTGCAGCCTTTGGTATTCTAGCTCGGCTTAGAAGCAGACAAAGGTATGGTGTGGTCATGGAGATTCTAACGGTTTTTGGTTCCTTCAGTTTTAGAGGGTTTTAGATAACCTGCAATTCTTTTGATGGGCATTAATTGATTGATTATAGGAAGGCGAGGGTTGCTTCGAATCCAGAGGCAATTGTTGAGGCCATCAAAGAGACGCTTAGATATGGACTTTTTCTGGGGACTTTTGCTGGGACATTTGTTTCAGTTGACGAGTTCGTTGCAGCTTTTGGAGGACATCATAGGCATGTTATAGTTCTCCAACTCTCTCTCAATCTCTCTCTCTCTCTCTCTCTCTACCTTTCTTCATGTATGTCATTAGTGATCAGTTTCTCTTTCTATATTGTTGTTTTTCTCTTTCCTTTCTTATAATTGTTATGACATGCAAAACTTAGAATGATTATTGCGATTCAAGTTCCTTGCTTTTAGTCTTGAATAATGGTTGGTTTCATATTCTGTTGAGACATGGTTTCTATGGCTGTTATTGTGAGAAAAAATCAATTGAATATTTCATTTTTTTTGGTTATTGTGTTCATTTATGGTTTCTTATGGCTTCTTCTGAAGGCATCTTAGCTTAAAAAGTTCACATTTATGGCTCTCTAGTTCAATCCTGGTGAATCCTTCACATCGCAACTTTCTGAATTACAGTCATGGTGTTTAAGACATAGAAAAGACTGAATTGGATCCAATTGAATATATGAGAGCCCTGTGTACTGGTTAACAAATAAAAGAAAAAAGAGAGAACCTTTTCAATTGCTATCAACCAAATATAAAATCATAATACCATAAAAAATAGTAACTTTATTAGATATAGCCGCTTCTAATGAGCCAACCTCCTTACAAGCCACTTTGAGGGAGCTGGTCCTCCAGTAGGGTTTCTGCTTAATTTTCTTTCTTTCTTTTTTTAACATTAACACGTGACTTTTATTAACTATAAATAGTTACAAGGGGATCGGAGAACATAAAGATACATCACACGAAATTGGTAATCACCGATGAGGATTGAAAAGCACCTCCCTTGGCTAAAGAATCTGCTTCAGCGTTTGCTTCATGGTAGCAATAAAGTATTTCAAACTCAAATGACTGAAGAATGTCACCAATTTCATGAAAAATGGGAGAGAGTCTCCAAGGAACTCTCAGTTTTCCTTTACACCATGCTATAATCTTCACTGAATCCCCTTCAATAACCATTCCTCCATCAAATTTTGAAAGCAATTTAAAGAGAGGGTTTCTCTTTAATTTTCTTCCTTCTCACTACATATCTCATAGCACCTTTGATCATCTTCTCTACGCTACTTACACTTCAATCCTAAATCCCAAACTTACTAAAACCTTAATCCAAATTTGCAGTCCAAATTGCTATTAAAAGTGAAACCAACTGTGTCTTTATGCCTCATCTGTCTACTTCTCCCGAAGTAAGATAGTAACCCAACTCAACTCTAATGTACCAAAACCTAATAATTTTTTCCTATTTAGAAGATTTACAGAATTGTTTCTATTTAAAATATTTTCCTACTTGCCAGGTTCCTAACACCAACTAAAAATTGCTTGATTACTTCAATCCCCTTGATCCCCAGGTCCACATACTTTTCTTCTGTCTTCAAATATTCTCTCATCTTGTGAGTTGAAAGCTATGCCCTTCTCTATTCACTGCCACAAGAACAAACCCCTTTGAGGCCATCTCTCTTTTGCCTTAATTAAGTCGCTGAGATGATTCAATCTAAAGCAACCAACAAACAAACTCAAATTTTACACATGGGAAGGATTAATCCCACAAAATGTGAGGGAGTAATTATGAACTTGGCTGGCTGGTCATGATGCCTTGAGAAACCAAACGAGCCTCCTTGTCCACAAGTCCTCTAAGAGATTTAAATATGATGGAATAGAGAAATAGGGTGAGGGGATCCCTTTGCCTAAGGCCTTTAATACTATAGAGGAAACCTTTAGATGATATATTAATGTTCATCATAAAGAATCCGATAATGATGATGATTGATATCAATGATTTAAAAAAGGCCGGGTTGGCACGGAATCACCTGGTTCGACCTGAGAATTGGTCACCCCATTTCGATTCTCTGTATATATAGGAAAACGGCCGAGTCTAGAAGAAATGCAGTTTTACATAGTAAAACGGCGATTTAGACCGCCGATTCACCGATCGGGATTGGATTTTGGCTGGTTCTCTATTTTTTCACGTGTTTTTTCGCCGGTTCACTGCGTTTTCCGCATAATAAAACGGCGATCTGGATTGCTGATTCGGGCCATTTTATTGGGTGCCCAATCCGGGTCACCGATCCATTTTTTAAATCGCTGATTGATATTCATCATAACCATGACCCATATGTAATTGAAGAGATTCACAGTTGAATCCTTTTCCTACATCTACTTTTCTAAATACCATATGGTTCATTAGGTGGTCCTAAAAAACACTTATAAGCATGTCTGTAGATTTTTCATTGAAGAGGATTCCAAATGATGGTGGAAGCTTTATTGAGGGTAATGCTCTACTTGGTATGACAAATAATGGCCAAGACTTGATTCTTGCTGGACATGCTTAGGTCCGAGGAAGATTCTCTGGAGCTAGTTCCTTAAATAATCTTTTGATTCTTCACAATGAATCCTTGTGGAATGAACTTTAACTTCAAGAAGTTCCAAGTGTGAGAACTCTTCTTGATTCGTACGACAAGGAAAAATGATAGGCATGAAATAGAGCTCGGCTTGATGATGTTGAACTGATTATAGTGTGAATGACGGGTAATGGTTACCCATCATGGTTGGCATCTTTGATTCTGATCTGGACTTTATGGAGAAACAATTGACATCGAAAAAAAATGCTTTATGGAGAATGGAGATCCTTATCCTTGATATGTAGGTGGGATTAACGTATTATGGCTCTGAAAAGCCAAATGATTCATCTTGTTATAAACTTTGCAAACCTACCAAAGTTTATTAAAAAGTGCAAGATGATTCCAATGATACTATTTAACGTGTTGTAGAGCCATATATTTGGACATGACTAGGTTACCAATCACCAATGCATATCATACTCTTGCAGGAATGTACTACCGTTTGAGAATGTACTTTAGGACATGACATCGATAATATGATTGGCAGCTTTGATTTTGAAAGGATGCAACTTTCAAAAAGTTTGGCAGGTCTAACACATAGGCTTCACTCTGTGTGCATTCTACATAGAGATGAGTCGATGAGGAAGAGATTGTAGACAATCTGCTGGTTCAGCTATGGTGGGCTCTTTCGAGAGATAGATTGAGGTTGTCTCATATCTCATGGGTGATGCCTGATTCTTTCTCAGCTTATTCAAATCAAAGGTACCACAAGAATGGGCTGAGGGGTTAAACCTCATGGTAGTCAGTTCTCTTGTTGGTTATTTGGATTTGCAAATAGAGAAATTTTGGATCATATAGGTATATGGTTCAAGAAATGTCGATTGACTTTATTCATTATTGAGAAGTATATGATGCTATGGAACTGCACTGACCAGAGAAAGATTGGGTGGTGATGATGGATCTTCAGGTCTTGTGGGCCGGCGTCATTCGCAGTTTTCAAACAAAGTCTAAACCAGCTGCTCATTGGATACCTTTTCCTCTACGCTTATATGTTCATTTTTTATATATATCCATATGAATATGATGGCTGCCCTACATGAAATATAAAGTCTAATAATTTTCAAGGGGACGGAATGGGGATAGTCTTAAAATTTTTCTGAACAAATAGCAACTAAGGTTGATAGGGACTTGCAAGAGGACTTTGAAGGGTCCTCTCCATATGGGTGGGAAAGTCAAGTATTGAACCATACGTAGGTCAACAACCCTCTAAGGCCTTTAGAGCGGCCTCCACAACATGAACTTGTCTTATTTTGTATGTGGTGTATGCAGTGTTTCAAAAAGCGCTAGGTGGCTCCTAGGCGGTTAGGGTGGTCCAGGCCGCCCAGAACCTGGGCGGCCCAATAGAAATATTTTTCTTTTTGTGTTTTCTCTCTCAAAAATAGCCTCTAATGGGTTTTAGGTTTCAAATGAACCTAAAACCCACAATTTTTACCTCTTTAGTATTAAAAAAATGACATAAAAATACCCTCAAGGAGCCGCAGTTCCACCCTTGGGTGGGGCGCAGGCCCTGGGTGGCCGCCTAGGCAGGTTCAGGCGGGTGCCCAAGGAAATCTGCCCAGGTGCTGGGCGGTCCGCTTTTTGAAACAATGGGTGTATATGAATGTTGGGTTGAATATGTATTTGTACTTGATATTTACTCAGAGTTTGAATCTATTGTGTTCCTCTATGAATTGAATATATCAGGCGTTCATATTTTTGGCCATGTAAGTTTTGCAAGTAATAGTTGTGTCACATCCCGTAAGCACTTTCGATCTGATTTTATCCATTAATATTGTCTACTCTACCTGTCCCTATCCAAAAATATTTGTCTGTTCATTTGGGAAGTTATGATCTGTTTTCATATAATAATATTTGTCAGTTGTAGATGGACTTTAGTTTCAATATATATGTGCTGTATTAAGGTATCCTTGTTCTATGGTTCTATACATGTTTTGTGAAGATTTTGCTACCATTGACTGAAAAGTGCGTAAGAAACTTTCTCAGTGTGAAGTTGTATAGACGAGTCCCATATGTCCTCAGTATGCAAAGAAAGGTATCTGCTCTCATGATTTTGTTTGTTATATCATCATAAAACTGCTTGTTATCCTTAACAAATATTCCTGGAACTTACAAACACTTTTTTTTCATGTGGAAGTCTAAAAATGTACAGTGTTCAATGGTATGATTTGTTTAGTTAAAGTTCCTAGTGCATGAATCAGTAGTGTCATGAAACCTCTGAAAATTTGTTGATCTGTTTTGGACAACAAACTTCTCATCCTTTTATCTACTGCTTGACTGCTCCGCTGTGGTTATTTATTGGTTCTTGCTGCAAAATGGGATAATTGTTATACGTGGCTTTAGATGATTATTGGAAGTTTGGAACTAAAGGAAGAATAGTATCTTCTTATGTTCACAGATCTCGCGAAGTAACACAAGACTCTAGAGAGCTAATGTGTGACATTCTGCTTTTCCTTTTGTGCGGAGAAAATAGTAATATTTATCATATGAATGTATATGTGGGCACAGAACTGCAAAATGGCGAGCTTTATTAGCCGGGGGAGTTGCTGGGCCAGCAATGCTTCTGACTGGACCTCGCACTCAGCATACAAGCTTGGCTCTTTACATTTTTATGCGTGCTGCTGTCTTAGCATCACGTTGTGGTATAAAGAGTAGAAGATTTGGACCTTTGTGCAAACCGTTGACATGGACCCATGGCGACACTTTCCTAATGTGCCTGTCCTCTTCACAAATTCTGTATGTACTCTTTATAAAGTTCCGATTGCCTTATGCAACTTCTACTAATTATTGTTACTTAAATATGTTTTTTATGTTTATGACTTTTGATTCATTATCAGAAATTTATTATTGTTTCAAATTTCAATCAAAACTCCTAATTGTATTATTATTGTCACTAGTTGTCTCTGCTCTTTATTTTGCTACCTTTCCCCTTTAGTTTAAATACAACATAGTGACTGAGGTTCTGAGGTGTCATGTATGAGAATGCCATGGATTCTGAGTTGTTGGATTATTGCATTAATTGTCTGAATATCAGTGTTAATAGAATTCTGAACTGTCTTCATTATATTTATTCCAACTTTGATAAACTTTTGCCATATACTTGTTCATCAAGAGTTAAAAACTGATTATATTCTTTCTTTGCACTCAGCTGAGCTAGTGGCAATCATCAAATTACTTTCGTGATCTTTTATCAATTATTCATAATGTCTTACTACAGATATTTGTTCTTCATAGCCTCTTTCTTGGATGATATGATATCTTATGGCTTAAAGGCTTAACCTGGATTTGAGGATTCTTTGTGGCATGCCCTTGGATTGTGTATGGTGTGTGCGTGTAAGCTATCCATACGGGACCTTCCAAATAGGTGGCAATCCCGCTCCAGGATCTTGCTCCCGCACTCCGGGAAGGGGATCTCGATTTCTAAATTTTGGGATCCTGATCCCTACTATTAGTGATCCCCGTTCCCACTGTTAGGGATCTCGACCCCAACCTCAAAGACTAGATAAAAATCAAACTGATGATTTTCTTTATTTATAACCAGTTAGAGCCAAAACTGTAGTTTTAATATAATTGTATTGCTTATTAATCATCATCATCTAAGCCTTATTCCAACTATTTGGGGTTAGCTACACGAGTTTTGTTCCACCATTTTACTATAGCAAGGGTTCCCTCAATCAAACTATAAGTCATCATATCTCTTCTCACTATTTGCATCCATGTCCTTTTGGGTCTTCCCCTTACCCTGTTAGAACCTTCCATTTAAACCAATTCGTCCCTCCTATCTGGTGTTGTATTAGGTCTACGCTGCACGCGGCTTTCCCATTTAAGTCTACTTTCTTTAATCTTAGCTCCTATTGGAGTCACCCCTAAGTTCCTTTTTGTATTCATTCCGAATTCTATCATTTCTTGTCATATCACTCATTTATCTCAACATCTTCATCTCAGTTGTACTTATCCTATGGATATGTTGTTTCTTGACCATCTAACATTCTGTCCCATAAAGCATGGCTGGTCTTATAGCTGTCCTCTAAACTTCACCTTTAGTTTCATTGGTATGTGGCGATCGTATAAAACTACTGATGTGCATCTCCACTTCGCGCACCCAGCTCTAATTTTATGTGCGACATTATTCTCAATCTCTCCATTCTCCTGAATTAAGATATCGAATATAACTACATTGGTTGCTGCTTATAAATAAAGAGATACCTACTTTAAGGAGTATATATAATCCCAGACACCAAAAGGTTGGGTTCAAGATCCCAAAAGGTCAGGATGAAGATCCCCATAAAGTTGGTATCTTGATCCTTAACATTTGGGGATGTTCACCCTCAACATATGCATTGTACGGAAAATGCTTCCAACCAAAGGGATCTTCTAGCATTTCACGATCCCCCGATCCCGATCCTGATTCTGCTTCCGAACCCAATGACTCTGGATGTACCTGTGGGTGTTTCTTGATGTGCATGTATGTGTTGGAATGAGGTGTTGGGGGAAGGGAAGTGGTTAGGTGTGTTTGGTTGTGCTGCATTTTTGAAGAAAAATATGTTCAAAGAGAAGCTAATGGGATGATTCCTAAGTTAACTGCAACTGGTCAGAATACTTTAGTGCTCTTATACTTCACATACCATCTATTGTCATTTTACATAATAGATTAAAATGCATATCATGATACTGCCATTGGCATGAGCTGACATGTCTTGTTACCAGCACACGAGGTCTCAAGTCAAATTTTCAGACCATTTTCCTGTTTGTTTTTCTATGTTAAATGAGTTTTGTTGACATCTAAGCATCATATAAAATGTTGAATTTTGGGTTAATCTTGCTTGAAGATTCTTTTCCTTTTAAGTACAAACTCCAAATTTTTTAGTCTTTCTGGATTATCTTTTTCTTGATAGGATCAATTTGAGTCTTCAAAGACCACATCAGTTTTTCTGATTTTGGTTGTCTTGATGTGTGCAGTTGTGTTTCTTTGCAGGTCAGCTTACATTTTAAAGCAAGATAGCTTGCCTTCCTCATATAGGTCTTTCCTCAACCATCATGGTGGAAAGCATGCCTCTATTCTGCATGGGATCAAAGAGATTGCAACTGGTATGCCTTTGACTAATTTGGAGGAGATAGAAAAGCATTATCAGTCCAAGGGTGTTGATATTAAGTTAGACCCCCTTATGAAAGTTCCATGCACGGTATGCCCCAAACATTTTTCACTAGGCCCTGTAAATTCTATTCGACTCTGATAATTTGTTTGATATATGAAATGGTCATCGACATGGTTTTGCATCCTTTTTTTTCTTTTGTTATTATTTTTGGTCATTGACATGGTTTTGCATGTCTTTTTTCTTTTCTTATTATTTTTCTGTAGACATCTTTTTCCTTCCATATTCTTTTAGGGCCCCTTTGGATATGGGGAAATTAGGAATCCTAGATATTTGAAATCCAAGGAAATCTATAGATTTTCAATATCAAGGATTTTTGTCATGGATTCCTCAAATCTCTTGTTTGGATAAACTATACAAAATTCATGGATTCCTTGCAATCACTTCCATGTCGATTGGTTGTAACAAAACTTGATACAATTTCTCTCTCTAAAATTTTATATACTTTCACTTTCTAAAACACAAAATTTGGGATAGTGTATCTATAAAAATTTTGAGATAGTTTCTCTCTCTAAAATTTGATATGGTTCGTCTCTCTAAAATTTAATATACTTTCTAATTTAAAATTTGAAATTGTCTATCTAAAAATTTTGAGAATTTCTCTCTCTAAAATGTTTAGGTGCTGTACTCTCTAAAATTTAATATAGTTTCTCTTTCTAAAATTTTATGATACTCTCTCTCTAAAACTTAAAACTTGAGATAGTTCCCCTTTTCAATAATTTTGAGATAGTTTCTCTCTAAACATTTTCAAGTTGTTTCTCTCTCTTAAATATGATATAGTTTTTCTCTCAAATTACTTTCTTTTTAAAAGCTAACATTTGAGATAATTTCTCTCTAAAAATTTTGCAATAGTTTCTTTTTCTAAAAAATTTTATGTACTCTCTCTAAAATTTGATATAGTTACTCTCTTAAATTTTAAGAAATCTTTCTCTCTCTAAAACTTCATGTTTGAGATAGTTTCTCTCTCTAAAATTTTGAAATAGTTTTTCTATTTAAAATTTGATATAGTGTCGCTCTATACTTTGATATACTTTCTCTCTCTAAAGTTTAAAATTTGAGATACTTTTTCTCTCTAAAACTTAAATTTTGAGATAGTTTCTCTCTCTAAACTTTTTGAGATAGTTTCTCACTCTAAAAATTTCATGTACTTTCTCTATATAAAATTTGATATAGTTTATCTCTCTAAAATTTGAATATACTTTCTCTCTCTCAAACATAAATTTTGCGATAGTTTCTCTCTCCAAACTTTTTGAGATAGTTTCTACTCTAAAATGTTTTAGGTAGTTTCTCTCTCTAAAATTTGATATAATTTCTTTTTTTTAAATTTTAATATATTTTCTCTTTCTAAAAGTCAAAATTCGAGATAGTTTTTCTCTAAAACTGAAAATTTGATATAGTTTCTCTCTCTAAAAAAGAGATATTTCTCTCTCTAAATTTTTTTTGGCCATTTCTCTTTCTAAAATTTATAGTAGTTTCTCTCTAAAAATTTAAGAATACTTTCTCTCTCTAGAATTTTAAGAATATTTTCTCTCTAAAACATAAGATTTGATATAGTTTCTCTCTCTAAAATTTTTTGAGATAGTTTCTATTTCTAAAACTCTTTAGGCACTCTCTCTAAAATTTGATATAGTTTCTCTCTCTAAAAATGAAAATATAAGATTGTTTCTCTCTAAAAATTTTGATATAGTTTCTCTCTCTAAAACATTGAGATTGTTTCTCTCTCTAAAAATTTGCATGTACTTTCTCTAAAATATGATAGTTTCTCTGTAAAACTTAAAATTTGAGATAGTTTATCTCTCTAAAATTTTGGGATAGTTTATCTCTCTAAATATTTTTGGTACTTTCTCTCTCTAAAATTATAACATACTTTCTCTCTCTAAAAGTTAAAATTTGAGATAGTTTCTCTCTCTAAAATTTTGAAATAGTTCATTTCTCTAAAAAAGTTTGGTACTTTCTCTCTCTAAAATTTTAACATACCTTCTCTCTCTAAAATTTTAACATACTTTCTCTCTAAAAGTTAAAATTTGAGATAGTTTCTCTCTAAAAATTTTGAGATAGTTTCTCTCTTTAAAAAATTTTGGTACTTCCTCTCTTTAAAATTTTCGTACCTACCAAATGCTCCCTACCAATCCATGGGCTTTGGAAATGCAAAAAAATAGGTTTTGGTTCGGAAATGAAATAATGGAAAAGTAGGACTTATTACCATGGTTTTGATTTTCCTGATTTTAAGTATCCTAGTCGTTAATCAATCCAAACAATGGATTTTGACAATATCCAAGATATTAGGAATCCATGCCTTAAAATCCATGCACCCAAACAGGCCCTTAGGTAAGTGTTTGCTCATCCATGAAAAGGTTAGAACACTTGAAAATAATGGAAAGACCTCTTATTTCAGCACTTTCTATGAAGCATACACTTTACTTTTAGGAGTTCTACATTCTATTAATGCATGTCTTGGATTTGCGTAGATTAAGGCAGAATAGTTCCATCGAAGTGCACATTCCTCCACATTTTTGAATTGATCTCATATGTTGTCCCATATGCAAGTTTTCTTTTATGTCGGCTTCGACTATCTGTACTCACATACAGTTGATCATTTCCTAATTGCTTCTGTTTTTGAGCCATGGTACATGAGTTGGCTATGATTCCGAATGTTATTCTTACTGACCGCCCAGTCTTTGTGTGCCTCATGCATTCTTCCAAATCCTGAAATTGCTCACCCATGAATGTGTTCCTTAACCTCAATGAAGTCATATTCCATAAAGTGTGAGTTTAGTTTTTTCCGTTATAACATTCAATCAATGTTTTAAAAACCTGTGATCCAGATCGGAACTGGCCAATCCAGATTAGTAATCAGTCAAGCTCATCAAGATCATGATATTGGGATCCGATTGGTTCCCCCCCATGAACCTGCTGGTGTTAGAGAACCAGTCCCATTGTACTTTTTATTACTATTTTTTTTATACCCTGAATTCTTTTTAATCCAACTTAGTTTTTTATTTAAAGAAGGATACTAGAGGGCCCACCCCTCTGCTTCTAAGTTGCAAACCCGCATGCAACACCTCGCTTATCCCGTGAACCTTTTTATAAGTCGTGCCCTCCCTTCTCTGCCTCTCCTGCACGATGTGGGACTAATGCTCCCTTCCCCTTAAGAAAAGAATGTTGTGTATCCATTCATATTTATTCCACCTATGCAGTATTCTTGTTTGATACACCAATTTAAATCAAAGCACCACGTTCATTCTATCTATGCGATATTGCCCCTTTGTGATTTTCATCATATATATAAAATCGAGAGCCACCGGTTTAAATCAAAGCATGTCAAAATAAAAGAAAAGATTTAGAAAAAACAAAGCAAAAGGAAAATTTAATCAGCTACTCTATGACAAGAAAAGATCAAGCTACAGTGAAGCAAAAGAAAATTTAGAAAAAAAAAATTAACAGAATGATGTAGCGATTAAGGAAGTTCTACAAAAAAACTATGGGAAAAATTAGAAAAAAATGCTTTGATCTTTAGACTTATGCAACTTCATTACAATAAAAATATGAATGGAAATGAATACGTAATTAAATAAATTTATTTTCAGGAAAAGGAGAAAATAAGAAATGAGTAAGAAAGATCCCCTATATTTATAAGTGGAAGTGGTAATGGAGATTATAAAATTGCGACCATTTGCAATTAGCTGCCTTTTAAGCTTCATTTTGACTATGAAATAGATGTGGTAGTCAATAAATTCTCAAGCATGAAACAGGATCCCATATTTACAGATTCTCAATAAAACAATGAAAATATGCAATGCAATGCCCCCAGTTTCTTTGGAAACATAAGAAATTAGATTTTTAAAAAACTTTAGCTATTTTTTGAAAATTTTTTAAGGCCGGATCCAGCCGATCCGGACTGGTTTTCTGGATGGGCAATCTGGGTCGCTGATCTGTTTTATTTAACATTGTATTCAACAGCATAACATCGCTACTCTTCAATTGAGAATGATTTGTTCACTTAATACAGTTCCTTGTAATAATAAAAACAAAGGCGCCTTTGAATGGCCTTTTATTTCTTGCACCATTTGGAGGTTTGGATGGGATAAGACAGGACTCTTTATGGTAGTAGTTACCCAATGGACTCATTGATCCTTTGTATCAAGAGTTAATGCTCTTTCATTCAGTGGTTAGCAGTTACCAGGTCCAGCAATTTCTTGTGCATTTTAGCTTGGAAGAGAAGATTTATTTTTCTTTTTACCCCTAAAACATTAATCAAACATGCATGTTCTTGTAATACAATCCCGATAAGGCACTTTTTTTAATTATATATAAAAGACATTAATAAGAAAACCTTGTAATGGTTTGTGCTGCGTTTGGAAGACACTTTCAAATAATGTTACTGGGCATAAAGCTTATTTTTCTAAGGCAGTCAATGGAGCATTCCTGCTGCTCCAAATTGCTTCCTGAAATGATGTAGAATGCCACAAATAAGCGGCATTTCACATTATGTTAAAAAAAAGGGTTCTGGACTCTTTTTTGGTTTGACTGTGTTTCACTCTGAAAGGCATTCTGGAGCATGACAATGTAGGTGAGAAAGTCATTCAGTCAGATAACCAGTCCCAAATGAAGCCTTATCAATTATTTTATGTCTTGTTAACTTGAAATTAATCACAGATCATTTTCACTTGTCATTGAGATTTATGTTTTGCTACTTGACTAAAACGTAATTTTAATAGATGACTTTTGAGATGCTTACTCATGTAGTTTAACAATTCTAGATCATATCTTATGTTGATATTAGTTCATTAGGTGGGCTTCCTGGATCTGGTGATTCTCAGATATCACAAAATATGATGCAATGAGACAGAGTGGAATAGAAACAATGACAACGACTGGGTTACCTACTTCTAATGGTCAAAATGATCCCTTTGAATCTCCCTAGGCAGGGTTCAAAGCCATGACCAGTCAGTTAAAGGTCGACATCGCCACTGAGCCACTAAGGAACAATGGGCAATTAGACCTCATAGAGTTCAATAATTGTTCTCAACCCATGACCAATATGGGGCCTCAAGCTTCCTTCGTAACTCCCGGAACTTCTTCATGGTGGCTCTGTTCCATGCCTCATTTCGTAGGGATCCTCAAAGTGGCTCTTTTCCTCTCTTTGTGAATTCTCATAATAAGTATGTTAAGAGTGGGTACTCAATTTTTCCCCATCTTTTCACTGAGTTTCTCATATGTTTGCTTCTCTATCGCTTTAGCTGAATCTGCTGTTTTATCACCTGCTAAAATAGTTGTTATAATCTGTTTAAGTATGAAGATGGCACGTGTCAATGCTGTTATCCATGTTTTGGGAATATCTGCTTTACCGATCAAATTCACATGTCAATGCTGTCATCCATGTTTTGGGAATATCTGCTTTACTGATCAAATTCACGTGTCAATGCTGTCATCCATGTTTTGGGAATATCTGCTTTACTGATCAAATTCACGTGTCAAGGCTGTCATCCATGTTTTGGTCATATCTGCTTTTACTGATCAAATTCACCTGAGCTCTGAAGGTGGTCCTTTATTGTGATGTAGATGGTGCATGGGAATCAATCCTGCACAGCACATGTTGTTTCTTTCCTTATTCAGGCCTATGGAAGAGCACTGCCAGTCTATCTACCGGTGTATCTTATTCCTGCACTCATTGTTCATCGACAGAGCCTCTGGAAAAGGTGGTTAAAAATTCTTCATGGTTATCTTGGATCACTTATCTAATTTTTGCAAACAATATAAATTTTCAAGATATGAGGCTGGTTTTACGAACGCACACAAAATCGTACAATATGTGTGTATGTCATTATGCAGTCTTTATGTCATTATATACACACACATACGTATATGTTACGTAACTGTAGAGTGAAGAAATTTTCTAATTGCTTCATCCAATATCACAGTTCCTATATGGGTATGCATCTAATCATGCACCACACTCCTAGAATTTGTACATGTTACCCTTCCGATTTATATAAATTTTCATAGTGTGAATATGAAGCAGATATAATTATTCTCATAACAGGGTCTGACATGGCCTTTCCATGCCTCAGTTATTCTCTTTTATGTGATAACCTTTTGAAAGAAAAGATACAAAATATTAGTTCATTTTACTCCTCTAAGTTTCCATGGACTTTTATCGGTGGAACTTGATTTAAGTCATTTACACAAGTCTTCTGTTCATTACAGTGTGCAAAAACTGAGTTTGCGCTCAGAACTTGGCCCCTGCCTGGGCAAAGTAACTTGGACGAGTCTGAGTGGACTTGCCCAAGTCATGTACAAGCGCATAAATGTCTAAAAAATGCAAAATAGAATAGAAAAATTTGCTAAAAAGAAAATGGTTAAAAGCAAATGAAGCTATAAGAATCATTAAAGTCAATAAAAGATTAAAAAAGCATGTGGCAGATGAAATATGAAAAAATTGATTTATAATTTGAAACAATTTAAAAAAATCCAAAAAAGGGTAATATGGAAAATTTGAGCATATATCATCAGAAAAACATTAAAATTATACATCATTTTTCAGTGATTTAGTAACAAAAATTATAAAAATACTATCATTTTTGTATACCTGAGTCTTTACCCGAAAACTCACCTTGGTACCCTTTTGATGTCAAGTCCCAGACGTCTCTGCCAGTCTTCAAACACTGGTTCATCATGTTTCTTTGCATGATTCTATTACAGAATTCCTTTTATTGACTTTGTATTTGGCCAAAAGACAAATTAGACTTTTTACCCATAGGAAAAAGAAAAACATAGACTTGCTGTGCAGGAGTTCTAGAGAAGTATATCATGGGTTGGAATTTCTGCATTGGCAACCTGAGGTTGACGTTCTGATGGTTGGCTATTATACTTTGTTGAGGGTTTTTCTTTTTGTTATTTTTTTTAATTTTTTCCCCTATTTTGTGCTTATGAGTTTGGCTTTTCTATAGCTGTTGACATGCACAAACTCTCTTCCTAGCTGAACTATTTTGTAATGAAATGCAGGCCATATGCTATTCTCCTTAAGGGTCTCCTGGGCACGGCAAGATCAAGCTTATTTCTCTCCGTATATTGTTCATCTGCCTGGTTAGCACCCACACCTTTTTTATTCAATGTTTTGTTGTTTTGTTCTCCTTTTGTATATTTTTTCTATTACCTGGCTCATATACTCTTTTTTATCATGTATCTGTTGGATTTTGGCTATATGTTTTGTTTAAAAGCTGTATTTCTGTGATATTTTAAGTGATGGAATGACTAAGAAAGCCATGCTTCTGTATACTTTTAGTTATGGAATGTAAGAAACATAGAGAAAACCATGTGCTGAAGAGCACAAATTTCAGATCTAAGTTATACACTAGTGACTGGATCAGGTTCGGCTTACTAAGAAAACTAAGTCCAACTGCAAGAATTTTTGTCTGAACAATCTAACAAGTTAGCCAGAGGCATTAATGTCCATTTGAAATCATTGTGTAACATCTATTAATAAGAGTCAATAGTAGTACTGATTGATATAGACATCACCACTCATTAGTCCCACACTCGAGTTCCTTTTCAAAACCATCTAATTCATTCATTTGTAATGGATTTGTTGTCCTCCCTATTGGTTAAGCCAATAACATGGTTGAGTCCCTAAACCTGCGAAGTGAGTGTTATGCTTTGGCTCATCATGTGCACGAGAAAGAAGAAGAAATGTAAGGGGTTTTGTTAGTCCAGAATTTAAGCATAATTCAGGTGAAATTCATGTTCCCTAGATGTACTCGAAGGATTCAATCCTGAAACTTCATGTATAAAGGAGTATTTAAAGAATGGAAGGGCCTGGTGATTATATTCAGTGTATTCTTCATCAATAAACAAAGCTGATCCTCTTGATAACATCTTGGTGCATTTAGGATGCTGGAAATGCATGTGATTCTGTTTCAATGATTTTCATGAAATTCCTTTATAGCCAAGATCACGATACCTTCATGGTTACTGCATGGACTCTTTTCTTTTTGGTAATTCAGTGGGGACGACAGGCCGTTACCTGTTTTTTTCAATAGATAGGAAGTTACATTTTGAAAGTGTTAATTAGGGGTGTCAGTGGTACAAATGGATACCATGATGTGGTAACTGGGTGTGGGGATGCTACCACCACGACCCCAGCCCTTTTCCTAAAAGTGGTAAGTCAGTGGGGATTTGGGCCCCTACCCTTTGGTGAGAATGGAGTCAGAGACCTCACCATGGGGCTAGGCAATACTACCGCCAAGGCCCCAAGCCATTCTCAACATGCATGCATGGAGTCCCACAATATATATATGCACATGCACAAAGTGTCTGTTGGTTTCGTACACTCCTCATATCTCCATTGCTGGACTTTTTAATTATCACTTTGATGCCTGAAATCCTGCCAAATTTGGCATTTCTGGGTAACATAGGTTGTATCTTGTAAGGTACTTCATAAAATAGAATAAAGATGTATTGAAGTACTATCTGCATGCACTATTTCATTACATACTGTAGTTTGTGCTTTATGTAGGAAAGTATATACAACTGCCAGCATATAGAGAGCATAGCAATAATGTCAACATCCCAACTTTACGTTAGTACACAAAGATACCAATAAGAATCATGTGTGGGTTTGTGGTTGTCCAACTGACCTCTTACTAGATTGATCCCTCTTGAATCTCTGTGTTCTCAGGTAAAGTAGGGAGGATGGCATTGTTGCAATCCCATTGATTCTCCCAAGTTGTAGTTTAACATAATAAAAAGGCACTTCCATGTTATGATATCAGAGCTTTAGTGGTTATTTGGAGGTATATGGTGCCTCAGTTTACCATTTTACGTGAAGTTAAGAGTGTCTCTTATTGTGTTGTACATCTTCGATCGAAACACTACCATTCCATCACCCTTCATTCCGTGCTCTTATTCTGAGATAGATCCGCAGAAAACATGGAACATAAATGGGGGTTCATTCTCTTAACTAACCAAAAAAAGGAAATTAAAAAAGAAATATTTTGGCAATACAAGAAAGGGGAGCCCCAAAATGGCCATTAGACCTTTTGAAATATGCTCAGACAATTGAAGTATTGCAGCTTTTACACTTTAAAAAAAAAGAAAAAAGAAATTATATAGAAACTCTGGTAGGTTTTTATTCTGGTTGTTTGTTTCATTTTGCAGATTTTGGTTTCGAGATCTTCTTTTATTTTCTTATTGAAAACGAAATATTTGTTAAAAGTTTGTCAAGAGGTTTGCAGGTCTTTTGACAGTTTATTGTTCATTTGTTTGCATTTTAACTGTAGGATGTGGACCTGCCTTCTTTTTAGATTGTTCAAGTCTTGTAACATTCCAATGGTTGCAATGGGCACTGTAAGTAAAAGTTATATCCTCTTCCCTACACCTGGATGCCCTGAATCCTATGGACAAATTTTAATCATTTGTGGGAGCAACTTAATTGTTATTGGATTCGTCTGGTGTCCAAGAACCCATCAAAATTGATGCAAATATAGAGTACTGATATTTTTCCTTATTTTTCAAAACAATGCTCATTTTTGCAAGCTTCAATGGAAAATGAGTTAAAGTTTGGCTTACATTCATCCTAAATTTACAAATTTTGTGCATGAGAGAGAGAGAGAGAGAGAGAGAGAGAGAGAGAGAGAGAGAGAGAGAGAGAGTAGATAGTACTAACAAACTACCTAGTAGAGTAGTAGTAGTACGTAGTTACTTTACTTTTACTTACGTTTACGTTTTAACGTTAAAGTTAGGTCGTCGTTACTTACGT
>NW_006499883.1:2763938-2791728 GCF_000471905.2 Amborella trichopoda | reverse complement strand
GAGAGAGAGAGAGATGATGATACCAAAATCCATGAGAGTGAGTACTGATATTTTTCCATGTTTTTCAAAATGGTGCTCATTTTGCAAGTTCCCATAAAAAATGAGGTGAAAAGTTAGCTGATATTTGGCCTCAATCTAAAAATTTTGTAGTGTTAGAGAAATTCAATTAGAAACACCAACTTATATTCTTTTCATTCCAAGATCCCTCATTGCCACTGCTTTGTTTCCTTGGTCATTTGAATATTTGATGATGTATGCAGTTTCCTCCTGGCCTGGCATTGATGATAGAGAAGAAGACGAGGCGCATGGAAATCTCTCTCTACTGCTTTGCTCGGGCAATAGAGAGCTTCTTCACATGCTTGGCACATGCAGGCTATGTCCCCCCCTCCAAGAGATTGAGGAGAGCTGATGTGATAGTGTTCAGCCTGTCAACTGCCATTATCATGCATTGCTATGCACAAGAGAGAGAAGTGTTTCGATCCAAATATTTGAATGTCCTCGATTGGGTTTTTGGTGTGCCACCTCCTTGTGACAAAGAGCCTCACATGAATGGCAGCAAGCATATTTGATGCTTGATTATTTGAAGGTTTATATATTCTTTTTTCAACTATAGATTTTTTCTCTCCTTGTTTATTTTTTCTAACTTCTCTTTTGGGTCGGAGTTTACGATTCTCTTTTAAGAATAGAAATGGTTTAGGGTGTATCTGTGACGTGAAAAAAAATTGTGATGGAAAAGAGTTCAAAGTTTGAGGCCTATCAAGAATTAGTTTGAGTCATCCGAGACCTTTGTGAAATTTGCCTGATGTACTTGTGTGCAGGGGGATCATGTCCTGTGGTTGCCACTTTTCTTCACCTTTTATGGCAGCACTTTTTAAGTGTTTTATGTTCTTCGAAAGGGGTGAAAAGTAGCATCCAAAGATGCTGCTGCAACCAGTGTTATATGGATACTGACATGAATATCAATATAGGTGTCCATTACGTAGGGTTAAAAAGCTAGTATTTTTTCTGACATATGTATAATATATAAGTTTACTAAAATATAACTAGAGATACTTCAATAGCTACATTGTGATGGCACTCCAGTACATGGGGTTAAAAAATTTAGTCCTTCTTGCATTTATATTTTATTTGGCAGGATTAGAACCGTGGATGTCTTGATCATGAATGTTAGTGCTAACACACTGACGTTATGCATTTTGTGATAAAAAAATGCACAACATATATAAAATATGTTGAAATGTAATCAGAAGTTGATGATCGTCAAGTGTCGGCCACGTGTGTACATGTCGATAGGTGTTGACATACCATACCAAGGCAAGGTGTTTATATGACCCATTGCAACCAATGTCACCTAAAAAGTCATCTACTTAGCATTCAAGCGCTGGAAAAGTCTGGAGAACATCATTATGTGCAATAATTATCTTGTTTGGATAAATTATGCTTACGCCAAAACCTGGTTATTGGGCCGTTGTTTGGATAGCTTATAGATGGACCCGAAATTGCGTAAATTCTGTGTCTGTTTGTATAATTTGTAGATTTAGTCTTTGTTCATACTAAAATATGACTCCTTATTATGATTGCTTACCACGTATTTCAAAATTTAGATATTATTTCTTATTTTGAATAAACTTGGAAAAGTGGATGCTGTTTGGAATTTAGCTATTTGAAAATCATACGTAGTTTACAAACATTATACGGGAAGGGGAAAGGGGTTGGATCGTAGCGATAGCACCCCCATACCTATACCTAGTTGCTATGTTGGGCCTTTCAATCTTACAGGTATAGACACTTTAAAAGAGGTAACTCTTAATCTATTAGAAAAATATATACTAGACACATGCACATATATGACTATATGACTATCC
Organism: Amborella trichopoda; assembly: GCF_000471905.2. The sequence continues at coordinate 2,789,863 of NW_006499883.1, read as the reverse complement.
AATCAATCTCTTGTGCAATCAACTCATTTGGCTCATTGATATTGGAGTGTGTATACTATCACATCTAATCTCTCGGTCAAAAGACCTGCCTAGGAGGATGTTTTCAATTTGAAATATTGGGAACCACCTAAGAATCATTAATTGATTATTCTCAAAATAAAAGAAATTGAATTTTCAGTTTTCTACACTTTGATCTTACCCTCTAAAAATTGGACGGTCTTTATTCAATCTTGAGACATTATTTTTTTTATGTATATAGAGTATAATTTGGAAATTTTCTTTTATTGAGGTTAATCTATGGGTTGAAGAGGTTGCATCCCAAAACATTTAGGGTCTTGAAATTATAATTTCACCTAAAGAGGAATTAGACAGTATACTCTTTGGAAGCATAATATCTTTTGCCTTATAATAATAAATAAAACGTTGACCAATTATTCATTTATCTCGAATAAGCCATTGACACATGCGTTTATCTATAGATGTGTATCTTTAGCATATCATCGATCTTCAACAAGAAGCATTAGATCATAGTGTACATCTACTCTCTTGATTAGAAGACTTGGTAGGAATTTTTCATTATGAACTTTTGTAAACTACTTAACAATTACCAGATGATTATTAAAAAAAAAAAACATTTGAATTTTGAGTTTTCTAATACCTAGATTTTTCTCTCTAAGAATTGGACAATCATATGGTACTGAAAGTAAAAGCAAGCAATTTTTATAAGGCCCAAACTTTATGGAAATAAAGTCAAACCTTGCTTCGAATCTTCATCCCAAAAGCACTTTAGGCATTGGAAATCTCTATGATAGCTCTAAAATCAAGTTCGACAGTGATTATGAGAAGCTAAAAAAATGCACATATCTTGCGGATCTGTGAATACTTATTTTTAAGGTAAAATAGATGGTCTAGATAATATGCTATAGTATACACTATTTTTAGCGTTTAAATTTTTATTTTTTTTATCACCATAATGGTCAAGGCCGAGATGATCAATGTTAAGTTTTTCCGACAACAAAGCTGCAATTTTCGATGAGTTTGGAGGTGAGGTTTTACTTATTGGACACGATTACTACCCCGTAGAGTAACTTGAGCCACCTACCGTCCAGCTTAAGTGGACAACTTTTCAATCACCATTGTCCAACTAAGTTAAATGGTGGGTGGCTAAATTGCAGCCTTCTCAAAACATTTTCCATAATAAAATAAAGGAAACAGTTATAAAAAGTCCAAGCCTTATTAGGAAAAAGAAGAACCTCACCTTAGAATTTATTGAAAATTGCACTTTCAACATCGAAAGACTTTCAAAGCGATAATCTCGATCTTGATTATTATGTTGTAAAAAAAATGGATTTTATGTCCTACAATAATATATATTGCAACACATTATCTAGCCGGTCAACTTTCATCTATTTTTAAATATTCACTGTGTATATTTTTTAGGGAAAAGTTTATATAGAGTCGAGGCTCTAAACAATCAAATTAGAGCCATCATTATAAGAGGTTGTTTTGATGTCCAAATACCCTCAAATTGATCATCTTGACATCAAGATGCATAGACATGAGAAAAAAAATGGATTTCAAGGTTTGGAAATAGTGCATTTTATAACCCATTTTTGGACCGTCATTTTTCAAGATTTTCAAGTTTTCATAGATCTATAGATTACACTATTTTTAAAATTTTAAACTTTGTAAATAAAAATGACAATATATTCTAAAGCTATCACAAAAAATTCTAGTATTGAAACCATATTTTTCGATACTATTTGAAGGTAAGCTCTAATTTGATTGTTTAGAGCCTAGGCTCTATACAAACTGCACCCTATTTTTTAAACTTCAAATTTTCTAATGCCTTAAGTATTTTCTAGATAACTCTTGGAGGTGAGGCTTCACATTTTTTGAAGGGATTATATACGATTAGACCATTTACCTTTCATACATGAAGTTAACAATTCCTTACAATCATCCAATGTAAAATTTGATAGTTTGGATGTGTCGTAAAGTTCGAGTAAATTTCTTTTGAATTTCGAGCTTGGTCAATAAAATTATTGCAGCTACCGAATATCATATCCAGATCGAGAACAATTGTGACCACATTGTACCAAAGATAAATTGTCTCATATTATAATTATATATATATATATATATATATATATATATTACTATTAATAAAGCATATTGCATCCATTAAAAATAAAAAAAATTGGTTTGATAGGCCACAAGCCCTATCAAAATAAGTATAGCCTTACCTAATAATATATCACAATTGTAATACAAGTATTCGAAAAATAAGTATAGCCTTACCTAATAATATATCACAATTGTAATACAAGTATTCGAAAACTTTCATATCTGAACACTATGATTGTGAAAAAAATTAGGACTTCAAAATCTAAAAAGTAATTTATTCTTTAACGGATTATCTAACCGTTCATTTTGCCGTTTTCAAATATCCATAAGATCTGAATGATTTTTTGAGTTTCAAAATTTATCGTCGGTGTTTAAAATTGATTTTTTAGCCGCTTTATTTGGTTTTCATAAAGTACAATAAATGGAACTTCTCCCGCGACGGAGTTTTGCCATTTTTTTTGCAGCGTTCAGGCCTACCAAGGAGTGGGGCAGTGAACCATAGGAGAGAGACAGAGAGAGAGAGAGATGAGACTTCTAACGCACAACATGCTATCCTCCAACATAAAGGGCGTGACAAATGGATTCCCCCTTCAATTGGAGGTGGAGAAAATGGTGGTTAAGGAGGTCGCCTTCAACGGCGATTTTCTGAAGAATATTTTCCCAAAGATAGAGTGGAAAGCCCTTTTAGATGCAGCTGTGGCCATGGGATGTGGAGACCTTCCTGAAAATGCAGAGGCCACAATGCTCGACAACGAAGAATTTCTCAGGAAGTTTCACCATGCTCTGCTGCAACTTCACTTGGAAGAGGGAGCCCTAATATGTCCTGAAACTGGTCGAAGGTTCCCTGTGAGCAAGGGTATACCCAATATGCTTCTCCACGAAGACGAGGTCTAGAGGTAGACAGTCTTCTTTTTCTCCATCTGAGTATCTTTCTCTTAATGTTTCATGAGCACATGCAACTTTTCCTGGTCTCTTTCTTTTTCTCTATCTAAGTATCTCTCTCTGAAAGTTTGATGAGGACATGTAACTTTTACTCGTTTCCTTCTCTCTCTTTCTCTCTCCCTCTTTATCTCTTTCTTAAAGTGTGATATGTAACATTTCGTCCTCTTGTTCCTCTATCTCCCTACTGATGATCGGTGAAAGAGACATTGATTTCTTTGAATTACATGTAATTATTTGGAATTTATTGACTTTTTTGTGGATTTTGACAATTTTGTGGGGTTTGTTGGGTCTAAGGAGCTTGGTTTGTAGGGTCAGAAAGCAATTGTTTGCTTTGAATTACTTGTAATTATTAGAAATTTCTCGCCTTTGAGGCTTTTAATTTTGATAATTTATGGATTTCTTTGGTGGTAGAACTTGGTTTTTAGGGTTAGGTTTCTGTGTTTGGCGAAGGAACTAGGGTCAAGGTTTAAGGTGTGAAATGAGGTTTCCAGGTGCAGTGGTTGTGTATAGGACTCTAGGGTTAGGATTCTGGATTTATTCTTCTCCTATTTTAGTCTCTCTTGAAGTGAGCATTTTCTGATCATGGTTTAAGGGAAGAAGGAGAAATTTGCTAACAGCGCTTGGGCATGTGGTTATCTACTAGTTCACCAACTTGCAAGATACGCAATGCATACAATCAAGAACAACTCGATGCTCTATCAGTATTTATTGGGAAAAAAAAAACATTTCAGTATATGTTTCACAGCAGTTAATTTTTAACCTTGTTAGAAATTTTATGTAAAGCTATTCAAATCAGTTTTATCCAATTATACTTTGATTTATTTTCAATAGCTTTGATGATAATGTCTTCTTATTTACATTTTCTAGTCTCAATCATTGGTATTCAGCTGTTTTTGAACAATCAATATTTGTATTCTGGAAGATGTCATTTTTAAACACTTAGTTTAATTAAATACTTGCTCTTCAGTAATTCTGATATCAAAATTTTGTCTCAGGCATCAAATAATCCAACAATTTTATTCAAAATGGAAATGGATAGCTTTTTGCTTTATATTCGTGTTCTTTTCAGTTTTTCCTTGTTTCTTTTCTGAAGTTGTTCTCCTCAATTGTTCGTCTCATTGTTTTAAATAATGACTTGCTAGAGTATGTTCATGTGGCAATTCAGCCCGGAAAACTTTTTCCATCAATATACTACAAGATATAAAAAAAATTTCACCTGACATTCATTTGAGACTACATTATCTTCCCAAATTAAAGATTATGACCAGTGGTTATTTTAATGGTAAAAACATGAATCTTCCTATAGGAGATGACCCACTAGCTAGAGTTTCTTTACATTTTATCTTATTCCATTTCATCTGTTCTTACACCAGGCATCAAAAAGCTTCATTGCTTTAAGTTATCCAAAACCAGCAATGGTCCTTTCTGTCATGTAGAGAAAAATGTAATCGCTTACAAAGAAAAAATGATTTTCTAATATTGAACATAGAAATGTTGCACCCTAGCAGATAATCTAAGGGGTTCCAGTCCACATCATATTGACCTCCTTCTCGTCTATGTTTCATACGATTTTTGGTTTGTCTTTCCTATTTCAAGAATCAATAGATCCAATCAGCAATAATACTCCATATGATATTTGTCTGCAGGTTCCCAACCTACTAGATACAAAACTCTTTAGTCCTTAGACTGTATTAGCAAGTCTAATCTAAATAAGGGTTTTTTTTTTTTTTTTTGAGCAAGTGATATTATGTTTTATGTATGTAATATAAGGTGAGAATTTTGGTACCCATTTTTACCATGATATGACATTCATCCATTTTCATGTTGCATTCATGCCTCGTTGAAAACTGGGATAACATTGATTCGTAGGTAGTTGTACGTGCCTTATGCAAACACCATGAGTGCCTACCCCTCCCCCTCGTTCGCTCCTTGATTCAGGGTCTTGCTTCTGGGTGTATTTCAGGTCAATGGTAGGTTAATGGAGATAATTGGGGTATAGTTCATAGGGTTTTAGGGTTTTGGCACTTGGAAATTTCCTTATCCTAAATGGGTGTCTGCAGTTTTCCCTCGTTGGCACCCATGCTGCACGCTATGGCAGGATGAGTGTGAAAGGCGTAGACATCCAAAGACAAAGAATGGAGTAGAAAGTACTAGAGAAGATAACTTAATTCCTATTATCTGATGGTCAAAAGGTGTTGACATTTTTTTTCAAAGCACCTTGGATGTCAACTAAGTGTCACACATGTTGGAGGTTTCAACATGCACTGATCCTAGGTTCAAGAGAATAATAGAGAAAGCTGCTTGAATTCCTATTGCCTGATGGTAAGAGGGTGCTAACCTGTTTTCAAGGCACATAGGATATCAACTTCGAGGCATTGTGAAAAATCTCTCATTGAGTGTCATTGCTTGGCCAATGCGAGGTTTAGCCATGCTGTTGATCCCGGGTTTCAATATTGAATTGGAAAATTGATTTGAAATGAAAAGGATTGACATTTGTAAATTTGAGGCTGTTTTGATAACCGGAACTTTCGACACCTAGCATCGAAAGTTTCGGGTGGCTGTAGCAGTTCGTAGTTTGTCAACTAGGAACTGCTACAAGAGGAGGGGTGAGGTGGAAGCTCTCACTCCTTAAATGTTGCATCTTTCAAGGACCATGTACAATTCTACAATCTCGACCAACAACCGTGCCCCTGCTTGTGGGAGGTTACTAGGAGTCTCATTCCCTTCTTCGGTGAGTTGGATCAATTTGGACCATCTTGTTATGTGTAAGACCAAGTCACTCTTGAGGAGAGGGTTAGGTTATTATTCTTTTGGTTGGTTATGCTAGTACTCTTTCCTTCGGGGAGCAGTAACGCTTCTTCATCTCGCATCCCTCTTGCCTATGCCTTCAGGCATGGCCCTAATATTACCCCCCGCGGTCTTGGCTGGTATTTACTGATGGCTTTATCACCGGTTGACACACAGGTCACCATATATTCACAATTTCATATAGTTTGTACAGGTAACCAATTTTCCCTTCTTTCTACCTTTTTTTAATTAATGTACTCTTTCTTTTGCTTGATTTGGACTATTTTGTTCCTGGAAATGCATCTTGAAAAGCTTGGAGCAGGCTGCTCTGGGGTTCGGAGTAGCTATGGTTCATGGTTTCACAGCCATGGATTGTGAACTCTAGATATTTGCCCTCACTGAGATTTCTAATAATTGTGTATGTATTTGACCCACAATTATCTCTTAGCAAGAGCCTCAATTGAATTAAATTAACTTGGGAACTCGCCATTGTAAGGATTCCCGCTATAGATAAGCCCAACAAGAAGGGAATTAGTTCCACCTAATCCATGGCAGTAGAGAACTGATCTCTAAACCAACCGGGATAAGGAGGAAACTCTGTACCCTGCAAGGCATCTCCCCGAATGCAAGAGAAATTGAAGTATGACCTCATACCTCAAAGAAAAAGAATTTACACAGGTAAAAGAGGAAGACTTGACTAATTTATCCAAGTTAATGACCTCTTTTCCCTTTGAGGAAGTTGACCTCCTTAGTAGCCATTAATCCCCTGCAAAACATTAAAGAAGAGAAGAAAGAAGCCCAAGAAGTGGGGCCTTGTAGGATAGAAAGAGGATGTTTGGATGCATTCCAGTAAAACCAATAGTTATATTTAAGCTTCTGAACACCTACTAATTTCTTCTTAATGAAGAAAAAGGAAATTGTTTTTTTATTTTTATTCTGTTAACTGTATTGTATTAAGATAAGAGAATTACAAGTAGTGACTGTAATCCAAAAAATAAGCCCCCCAACACAGTGTGGGGGCCAATACAAACCCACAATGGGCCCAAAAAATCCCAAAAGAACTATACAATCCGGCACAAGGGGGAGGGATATAAAGGGTTTGAATAGCTCAAAAAGGTGCTGGGGGACCCCTCTGAAACATTGTTGGATGCACCCTGCCTGGCGAGAAAGTCTGGGTCAGCATTAGCTTGCCTCCAGATATGCTTCCACGAGATGATGTGGGTGTAGGAGATGTGAGCAATTTCATCGAAAAGATGGCCCAAACACCAGGTGTGTGGGGTGGAGGCAGATGCCCATAAGATGGTGTTCTTGGAATCGCCTTCTACAATCAAAACATTACCCCAGTCAAGGTTGAACTTTTTGAGGCCGACGAGGAGAGCCAGGGCCTCGGCAAACATGGAGTTAGCATGGCCAATGGGGATGGAGAAGGAGAGGCTGTTGGAGTGAGCGGGCCTAGGTTGCCAAGTGAGCAACCGTCAAAGTTGAATTTGATGATTCCTCTGTCGGGGGGTCTCCACAAGGAGGACCAAGAAATGTTTGATGGGTTGCAAAATACAGCAATGCCTGCTAGTTCTGGAGAGAAGCCGAGAGGGAAAAGTTTCGAAAAGTCTTGTGATGAGAAGCCCAGAAGGTGACAAGTTCAAGGATTTTGTCAAAACATTGCTGTGACGAACTACTTTCCGCCTTGAAAGTCCTATTGCTTCACTCTATCCAGATGGTCCAAATGGTGGCAACAATGGAGGCTCTCCAAAGAGAGACCGGATTTGGGCCATGGGGGACATAGGGAAATCCGAAAGAGGTGGGGATTGATTCTGGAGTGACCCAAGTCCAATGGAAAGGGAATTATTTGTCAAAGTAATTTTAGGGTTTTAGAGCAAAATGATGCTGACACTTGCCAACAACCTACATGAAAGGGATCCCGACACTTGCCAATCTACAGTTAAGGGGTATCGAGATCCATTTTCTATAGATTGCAGTTTGATGGACCCCAGTCTCTTAGACCTCATATTCACATTTTAATCTAAGTTCTGACATGAGTAGGGCATGGAGATTCTGGATTTTGTTGTCTTAGGTTGCATATAAACAATATCATTTTTGCGTATTTATGCATTCATGTAAATTCTAACCAAGTATAATGCAAATAAAATGCGCCTGACTTCTGAAACACATTTAAATCATTGAATAATGTGAATCACATTTGATATTTGAGAATTGTGATAAATCAGTATGCTCTCAGTAGTGTATACATTGAAACTAAGTAACTAAGTGACAACTAGAAGGAGTAATTGAGTAAAACTGTAAAAGACTAAAAGATATAACATTTCCATAGTCCTCAAATACCTGAAATGGGGGATTGCAACCACAAGTACGTAGTTCATATACTCCAATCTCCACACACGATCCAAAATGTAGTAATGGTCATAAAACTACAGTGATATAAAAAGATTTAAGAAGTTAGTCTTCAGTTCAATCTTCATCTTCTTTGTAGTTGTTGGCTTCGTCCTGAGCACCTACATCTGAGTCTAGGCCATCATATTCAGTACTGTCACCCTCCTCAGTTTCTTCCAAATTGGCCTCCTCCTTCTCATCTAACTCCCTTCTCTTTTTGATCCAGTATTGTTGGTCATAGTCAATGTAGTGGTCCTCCTGGGGTTGGAAGCTTGCCCTAAAGCCTTCCTAACCATATCCCTAGTCAAACCTACACTATGGGAGACCCCTTCATCTCCAAGTTCTTCAACCTTCCACTTACTTGCCTCAACCATACCTTTAGGTGCAATGGAGCCCCTCTTGTCATGTTCATTGAAACTCTCTTTTAGCATGTGATAATATTTGACGAAGACTAAATCATTGAGCCTCTTTTACTCAAACCTGTTCCTTTTCTTTGTATGCCACTGTGGGGAAAATGCTTGATCTAGTTTAAAATTTAGAGAACTAGAGTAACAGCTTAAAAGATAATGTGAATTATAATAAAACATGGGCTAGACTAGTCTGAAAATTGCCGACTTACCATCTCAAATGGACTCCAATTGTGCTCAAAACCAGATGAGCTACATTTTAAGCTCGTTTGTAAGTTTGGAGCACAATTTACATGTTGGCTCCATCATTGGCCTCCAAATTGCATATTTAATACAATCACTACAAGTTTTTTTTTTTTTGGTAAGTTTGGAGCACAATTTACATGTTGGCTCCATCATTGGCCTCCAAATTGCATATTTAATACAATCAGTACAAGTCTTTTTTTCTTTATTTAAGTTAACATTTGTATTGCTATAAAGAGTTGGAACACAGTATTGGGTTAATCTGAGAGTGCCCACTAGACGGGTCTCTCGGTAAAAAATAGGTAAATTGACCCTGTACAAAAAAATGGGCTTATAGGCCTGCCCGATTACAATAGATTTGCAAAGATGAAATTTGCCACCTCTTTCCTAAGTCTACAGAGCATATGTGACAAAAGAAACGACACGAAAATGATGCTCACTTCAGAGGAGTGGTCTACATACAAATAGAGCAAGTATGGTAAAGAGAAGAAGGCACATGATATAGTTTTGTCTAAGGCTTTTTTGGGTGGGTTAAGGTACTCACAATATTTCTACCCTTGATCCAAGTTTGGATTTGGCTTATGGTGAGGTGAGGCCCACTATGGGCTTTATATATAATACATTTTTTTTGATAATGTTAACCTTAAATTATGGAAAAGGATAAGTACAAGAGACCTAGGCAATCCACAAGGGCGGATGCTCTAGGGGAGAAATAAAAGCAAAAGAGGAATCCAAAAGCCTTCTTTTTGAAGGTTACAGTATAGAAACAGCAACTAGAAAAAGAAACTGATCCAAAAGACCGATGAAGAAACTTCTAAAATCCATCCATTGATGCCGCTGCTTAAACTAGGGCGTCTGTTTCTTGGTTTCCTTCCCTCCAGATATGTGTCCAAGAGACATCCATATCCCTTCTTTATATATATATAATACATTAAATGGAGCTAAGAGAGAAATTCTGGAGACCCTAGGCAATGATGCAAACAATTACGGCCCAATATGTGAGATTATAGTTAGCAAATGGGATTTGCAACTTCATTGACCATAGCATGAAGCTGGGTACTATTTGAATCCAAAGTCTTTTTTTATGCTGACCTGGATACCAAGAGAAAGAAATAAGGATACAATTGTGGAGGACTTTAACGAGTGTCTTAAAAGGCTTGTTTCCAACAAGGATATCCAGGACAGGATATCTGCTGAGAAGCATTAAAATCATTCAGAAGGATATGGCAGTGAGATAAAGGACCAAATCTGATCCAGGTAATATATCTATCTTGAATTATTTCTTTTAAGTTTCAAATAATACATGGTTTCATATGATATCATTGACAAAGACTTCTAGGGATTGGAAAAACAATGAGGGACCGTTGTCGTCCTCCATTTCCTCTTCCTCTCAGCTGGGACCAGATTTATGCTCTCTACCCAAAACCCACCCTCCGCCCTCTAGACTTCAGCCCTCATATCCAGTCGTCGCCCAATCCTCTCTCGAGGGAGAAAAGCAGCCCTTTGCGGCAACTAAGCAACCCCTTAAGGCCACTTTCTCCCAGTTGGTTGCTTCTGCAAAAACTGCTCCACCAGCTCCACCCGAGAGGAGTCTCAATATCTCTGCTCCTTGTCCTTTCCTCCCTTGCATTATCTCAACTCCGTCGGAGGAATTCGCGTTGGTCAAACAAAAACTCTCCGCTTGCCTAGTGGCAACATTCCAACTCAGACGTGACGATGCCAGAGGAATTGAAAGATGGGCCAAACGCATTTGGGGAGAGCCCAATCTCACCTGCAGATGTCTTTCTAGCGGTGACTTCCTCTTCACCTTCCCGTCCCCTGGGTACGCCTCGTGTGTTTTATAGGAGCCTCTATCTTCCACCTTCAAAGGAGCCTCCTGCCTCCTCCATGCCTGGTCCTCGGTTCAAGGGTATTTCAGGAAGCAGAGAATATGGCTTGCCCTGGACCACATCCCTCTCCATGCGTGGTCCCGTCTACTTTCCGGAGAGTGGCAGAAGTTTGCGGTAACCTAATCTCCATCCATTGGCAATCTTTAGAGATGCTCCCACTTGGCTCCATTCGTCTCCTTCTGGAGGTGCTGGATACCAGCCTTATTCCTTCTAGTGTCTGGCTTGAAGTCGACAACCTTTTCTTCCCGGTAACCCTATCGTGGTTGGGGGCTTTGCCTCCTCCCCACTTCTTCAATTAGGCGGACCCTACTCTGCCAGCAGAGCCCAAATCCTAGTCATGGACCACTATGTTGCGCAAACACCCTAGAAGGTGCTTCCGGCAGCCCCCCGTTGCTCCATTGAACCTCAGGGTGTGACACCAGGGCAAGGCACCCAAACCACCACGGTCAGCCATTTGGCAGCCTCACCGTGATGTTCCAGAACAGCCATGAAACGGAATGATGTAATCAAACCAGCTTCGCAGGCCACAAGTGCCCCCATCTTGACGAGATCCACTCTCGAAGCTAGCGGGTCAGTCACGCCTTTTTCGCAGCTGCCTTCGTCGCCTAGTCAACTCACATCGGTCGACTCCCCACCGCCGACTCCCTCACCTACCTCCCTCCCCCCCTCGCCCAACCGTCATCTCCTAAGGCGCCTCAACTTCACCCTAACCCCTCTGGCATTGACACGCTGACATCTACCTCACCTCGAGATCTAGCCCAACCTTATCTCTCTACCTCTTCTTCTCCTTCTCTTGACATTCTTTCGCTCCCTGTGGGTGCTCCTCCCTCTTCCATCCTCTCGGCACCCTTTGCGTACACACCCTGCCCATTGCACCCAGTACCTGTGTCCACCTCACTTGACGCCTCCCCCCTCTCCCATTATCTCTCTCACCTTCCTACCCCTCCATCCAACTCTGGAAGCTGTACCTGATCTACACCCCCATTCGTTCATTCCTCTCTCTCTCTCTCTCTCCATCTATGGACAGACCATTACTCCCCTACGGTATCATTGTCGTGCAATCCACGGACCCCTCCCCTCAGATCTAGACTTCATCTCCTCTCTTCTTGCCCCTCATTTTTCCTACTTTCCCCAGCTGGTTCACATTTGCAGGATCCGAACTCTTCATTTTAACTACACCCTACATTATCCTTGGCCTTATACATCTTACGCCCCCCCCCCCCAGTCTCACCACTTCCTTACATATTTCCCTTCTTCTGTCCATCCTGGTTCCTACTACCCTTCTAGCCCATATTCTCTTCATTACCCAACTTATATCAACCACGCCTCATCCTCTTCCCCACCTACCTTGGCTTAGGGTGTATTGAATCCACCTCCTCTTTCCTTCTCTGAGCCACTTCAAATTGTCATGTCCTGCCTTCCCACTCCTCATTCGCCTACTCCCCTCCCTTTCTCAGCCCTCCCACCCCTCCCCTCGTCTTCTCCCGACACTCCCTTTGCTTCCCTCAGCTCGGTTAATCGCCCCATCTCTCCCTTACCTACTTTCTCTTAACCTCTCCCTACCTTACGTCCCGACCTCTACCCTACCAACCATCTATCTACCCCTACCACCGTCCGAGCAAGTCATGGAGTTGCCCGAGGATCATAGCATGCCCATCTCTCCCCCTTCAGCGAGGGACAACATCGAGGGGGTCGACAAGGATGGGATCAACAGAGATTTGGAGAGAATGAAGGATATTTATCATATTATGGGCTTCCAGCATGAAGGCCCTGAAGGAACGGCTCACCATTTCTTTCTTGCAGACGCTCAGAGACGACTGAAGTTGAGGTTTAAAGGACAAAGGGAGCTTCTCCATTTGTTCTGCTCTATATCATACGAAGGTTTCCCTTTAGAAGGTCTCCCTTCCACTACCTCCTCGCCCTCTCGGAGGAGGTTTGCCAAATTAGTCTCTACCACAGCTCCAACTCCCAAACCATGAAGATCATTACTTGGAACATAAGAGGTTTGGGACACCCGTTCAAAAGGGAGGCAGTAAAGGACTTGACGTCGCAACACCTCCTCGCTATTCTTGCCCTCACTGAAACAAAATTACCTGAGCCCTCTCTCCACATATTTCGTCAGGCCTGGGGTTGAAGGCCTTTCCAGTGGGTCGCTCTACCTGCAGATGGGGCTTCAGGGGGTATTTGGGTGATCTAGAACCCTTCAGAGCACCTCCTCCTCTCCTCCCACATAGGGGAATTCTCCGTTACCATTCTTCTTTCTAGCTCTTCTGATGGCTCTCTGCGAAAATTCTCGGCCATTTATGGCCCCTACTCATCCTCTCTGTCCACGTCTTAGGACAAAATTGGACTATGTTGCTGCCCTACCCCACCCTGTATGGTGTTTGGGTGGAGACTTCAACATCACATGATGGTCGCATGAGAGAAACTCCAATTCTATCATCTCTCAGGGTATGATCGACTTCTCGGATTGCATTTTCCGAAATGAACTCTTGGATATCCCATTACAAGGAAACCGCTTTACTTGATCCAACCACTCCCCCCAACCTTCTCTCTCTAAACTGAGAGGGACTCTTTCCGGGCTCTCATGCCATGGCCCTGCCTAAACCTACCTCTGACCACTATCCTATTCTCCCAGACACCCAAGCTTTCAGCATAGGATTGAAACCTTTTAGATTTGAACTAGCCTGGCTGGAAGAAAAGTCCCTACCTTCCTTGATTCTTATCTGGTAGAACTTTTTTTCTGACAAGGTCTCGAGAAGACCAGGCTATAGGCTCCAAACCAAAATTCAACTTCTCAAAGCCTCCCTAAAGACCTAGAGTAAGTCGATCCTTGGGAATTACTCCCAAATTAAGTCTTCTCTTCTCAACTCCATGCAAGACCTTGACCGTATTGAGGAGTCCAAACCCCTGATAGACACTGAATCGAACATGAGGACCCAAACTAAGCTTGAATACTTCTCCACCCTCAAAAAAGAAGAACTATACTGGCTCCAGAGGTCAAGAGTAAATCGGATTAAAGCAAGTGACCAAAACACAGGCTTCTTCCACTGGATAGCAAATTGTCGCAAGAGAGGCAATACAATTTTGACTATTAAGTCCAATAACCACTATTTGGTACAGCCTGGAGAAATTAAACCGGCTATCTTAAACTATTTCCAGGCCCTTTACGCTGCACCTCTGGGTCCTAGACCTAAAATGGCCGACCTTGATTTTCTTACTCTTTCCCAAGGCCAGGCCCTTTTGGCTTGAACGACCTTTCTCGGATGAGGAAATCCGGAAAGCCTTGGATGAGTTAGCCAAAGACAAAGCCCCCGGTTCGGATGGGTTCCCAATAGCACCTTTCAAAATATTCTGGGAAACCTTTCGCCCAGACTTCATGAGTTTCTTCGAGGAATTTTTCCACCGGGTAATCCTCCACAAAGCCATCAACACTACCTTCATTGCCTAGGTCCCCAAGGTTGAAGGGGCTGAGGAGCTTAAGGACTTTCAACCTATTAGCCTGCTCAACTCCTCCTATAAAATTCTGGCTAAGGTGCTGGCTTCAAGAATTCAACAAGTCCTTCCTTCTATCATCTCATCGTCACAGTCGGCCTTCATTACAGATAAACAAGTTTTACACGGAGCTCTAGTAGCACATGAGTGTATTCATTCTAAACATTTATCCAAAAAGCTTGGTCTCATATTTAAGATAGACTGGGAGAAAGCGTATGACCATGTCGATTGGTCTATACTGGATGAGTCAATGGTAAGAATGGGGCTCAGAGACCGCTGGAGAAGATGGATGAGAGGTTGCTATTTCCATCCTCACTTCTCAATCCTCATAAATGGAACCCCAAAAGGATTCTTTCCTTCCTCGAGGGGGATACGTCAAGGGGACCCACTCTCCCCCTTCCTCTTTGCTATTATAGCATATGTCTTCAATTGATCTATCTCCTGTCTATACCAGACAGGTCTCCTCACGGGTTTCAAAACCTCTCACCAAGGCCCTACAGTGTCCCACCTGCAATACGTAGACGACACATTAGGTTTTTTAGATGCTTCTTCACAAGAAATTAAAAATTTGAGGCTTTATCTCAAATGTTTCCAAGTGGCCATAGGTTTCAAGGTTAACATGGAAAAATAAAAATGATGGGGGTAGCAATCGCCAACACTGAAATCAGAGAGCTTATCCCCAATTGGGAATGCAAAGTTGAGGATCTTCCTCCAACTTACCTTGGCCTGCCTCTGGGATTGGGTAAACCTAAAAAAAGACATTGGTCACATGTGATAGAAAAGGTTTATAGGCGTCTGGCTGGATGGAAATCGAGATACCTTTCTCAGGCTAGCCGAACCACTTTGATCAAAGCAACCTTAGCCAACACCTCGGTTTACCTCATGTCGCTTTTCCAAATGTCATCCTCAGTGGCAAACCGGCTAGACCAGCTAATGAGAAATTTTCTTTGGTCTGGACAGGCAGAGAGCAATGTTTTAAAAAACGGTCCGTCTGGCGCCTATGCGCCCACCTAGGCGGCCTGGACAAAAAATCCACACGCCTAGACTCAGGCGGCCCTACACGGGTGGATGTACCTGGGCGGGCACCTAGGGCCGAAAGGCCTTTTTCGTTTTTTTTAAATCGCCCAAAAGGGCAAAGGGACCATTTTAACCCCCGAAGTTGTATAACAACATTATGGGGTTTATTTTTAACCCCCAAAGTGGAAAAAAAAAAAAAAAACAAAAACAAAAACAAAAACTCAATATATGAAAACCCCCAAAGTGAAAAAAACTACAAGGCGAGGGGTGGGCCGCCTAGCGTTTTTTGAAACCTTGACAGAGAGAACAAAATATCATTTAATCTCTTGGGACAAGGTCTACCTACGCAAACAGTAGGGGGTTTAGGAATCAGGATCCCAAGAAAACATAACTTGGCCCTTTTAGGGAAATGGTGGTGGCGTCTTGCAACTTAGACTGATTCCCTCTGGGCTCAGGTCTTACGCAGTAAATATAAGATTTTTGAGGGCATTTGGGTGCCAGAGAGGAGATCCTTAAGCAAGGCCTCAGAATCGTGGAAGTCTTTCACCTCTTCCCTCTCACTGTTCAAAAAATTCATCAGGTTTCATCCAAAAGGAGGAACTACAGTGTGCTTCTGGTCAGATCTTTGGCTCGGCCACACTCCTCTAAGGGACCTCTTCCCATCCCTTTACTCCATTGCCTCTAACAAAGATTCTACCATAGTGGAGGAAATGGTGTTGGAGGGAGGCCGAAGATTGTGGAACCCCTCCTTCAGAAGAAACCTCTCAGAAGAGGAAACAAACCACTTTCTCTCTCTTTTGGCAGCATTGCATTGACAAGGGAGGGACTCGTTGCTTTGGTCCCTTACCCCCTCTGGTACTTTCTCGGTGGCCTCTTTTTACAAAAGACTCATTCAACCTCCCACCTTCCCTCTTAATCCTCCATCTGTTTTATTCAAGGTCTGGTCCACAATAGCACCTCCAAAATTTCAGATATTCAACTGGATAGGGGCTTCCAGAGGGTACTTACAGTTCAACTTCAAAAGAGAGGGATTCCTATTCTTAACAGATGTGTCATGTGTCTGTGTGAGGAAGAATCGAATCCTCATCTCTTCCTTCATTGTAACCTGGTCCACGATCTCTGGGGTCAATTGTTGCAGCTGTTTGGTGTCTTATGGGTTATGCCCCTGATGGTCAAGGACCTCATTTCCTATGACCTTGCCCCACATTGTCCAAAGCCTGGGCGAATCCTATGGAAGGCCTTGGTGGCAGCCATCCTTTGGGTAATCTGGATAGAAAGAAAAGCCAAGATATTTCAAGGCCATATTACCCAAGGTTCAGCACTTTTTCACAAGGTTACATCCTTTGTAACTTTCTGGGCCTCCAACCATCAGATCTTTTTAGGGATTGCTCCGAATACTTTCCTAAGTCAATGGGAAAACATCCTGTACCAACGACCACGGAAGACGCAAGGATCATGCAACTGACAGCTACCTCCAGGAGGATTCATAAAGCTTAACTTCGATGGTTGTTCACTGGGGAACCCCGGCCATGCAGGTGCTGGTGGTGTCTTCAGAGACTAGCATCGTACAATCCTATTAACTTACTCCGAGTATCTTGGCCTTCAAGATTCTCAGTATGCCGAAGCAATGGCTTTACTGTTGGGCCTCAAAAGCGTCAATCTGTCTTGGGGGCGATACCTTATAGTGGAGGGAGATGAGCGTAATATTATATCATGGGCAACCAGGAGATCCACACCTCCATGGTACCTCGCTTCGATTGTATACATCTATAGGGATATGGTCGTCTTTTGGATGCATACCTCGAGGGCGTCAAACGAGTTCGTAGATTTCCTAGTGAAGGACGGGGCTAGGGCCCAAGTAGAAGACCAAACCCAATCCACCTCCTTTTTTGCTCTGGACCACAGAGGGTACACGTAGTAGAATTTCTCTTCGTATACGGGCAAACCTATAAGCCCATTTTTGTAAACGAAAGGTTCTGCCATCAATCTTAAACAGAATAGATTTTGGGACAGTAGCTAGGTCAGAAACTTGCATTTTCATTTTAACTGTCCTAAAGCAGTCACCTGCATTTGATTCACTATCCATATCGATGAGTCACCCACAAGCATCCAATTCCATTGAAGGCATCAAAATTCCATCTTTGTGGGAAATAACTGTAACATGTATCCAATAAGTTTTATAAGATTAAAATCAATAGATGATTTTCACGTTGTAGCTGTCCAACCATTGTTTTTTCTTTTTTCTTTTCTTTCAAAATAAGTTGAATGCTCAATATGATGGCTTGCAATTCCTAAGAGAACCTACTTTCTAGTAAATCCTATGATTCATTTTAGATTACAATAATCCTATTGAGGAAACAAACTGAAATTTTTAGAAATTATTTTTAATTTGTACACTGCTGTTTCTTGAGGTTCTCTACAGCCTCCCAGCATTCCTCCAACTGTCCAATCCGACAACGGATGATTGGGGTGCTAAAGACGAGTTCTTGATGGATGGTTTCAGGGTGTTGTCCGTTGTAATTTTGACACAAGGACTTCGAGTGGAGGATTGATGGCACCGAACCTTCCATTATTGATATTTGACAGTTTGGGGAGCATTGGGAAACTGTTGGGAACTTGAACAAGAGCTTAGAATACTTCACCTTATTGGATTACGAAGAATGTGCTGTGATATTAATTAACTTAAAATCTCAAATAATTTTAAACAACTGACGCTAATCTAAAAAGATCTTGATCATTTTCGGTCTAATAAGGGCGAGGACCTTAAATTATCCCTTGACCGATCACGAGTCCGGGTAAAGGAGGTGGGTTGCATTAGATAGGCTTTCAGAATAAAACTTTGCCACATCTTATCATAGCGGATCCCAAGTAATTGGGATAAGACTGGATGATAACGATGACGACATATAAATAGTATGTATTGGAGATTGTGTGCGCACCATGTTTCAGTTATTCCCACCCAAATATTGGTGGGACTGACAAAAGATACTAGTTAGGATATCTACATATGCACAGGGGTGCAGATGGCAAAAAAGAAGGGAGGCAAACAACAGTGGCTTTCCCAATTGACTCGTGATCAAAACCTTGACTTCATGTATTGAAAGTTTGTGACTTAATAATAAAGGTAAGAAAGTAGCAGACGAGTGCATTTGCTTCTGGCTGTTTTGTCGATGTTGTAAAATTATTAAGTTTGTCCTTCAAAATCACGCTTCTTTGTTTTTACTTGTACCAGGGATTGTTAGACCTCTTGGGAAGAAGTCCTTGTAAATTGGATGGAATGAGGACTTAAATCACATTCAAATGTGAGAATTTTGAAGGTAACTGGCACCAAATTGGCCAAAAAAAGTACCAGAAACGCTCAATATGAGAAATTATTCATCAGACTTGATATGAAATCATATAAGGTCCATATTTTATAAAAAAAGATTTCCAAGTTCTGTTAAGTGCATTCACTTATGAAGGTTCGCAGGGATTGGTGCCGAAGTTAGCCATGGACATATATTGAAATCTGCTCCTAATGATTGATATTAGAGCTGTTGCTGTATGTGAGCCTTTTTTTGTGTATGTTTATGCGTGTTGAACTGCTCTGCATGCAATTACATTGTGTGTGCACATGAGAGAGAGAGAGAGAGAGATTGGTTTTATAGAATGCATATGATGGATCTGTTTGTGGGTACGTGCTCATGCTTGTCTTTTGGCCTTGCATCTCAAAATATCATCCAAATATGCCTTGCACCCCAAATTATCATCTGGCAAACATACAAGTTTTCAATTCAAGATAGGTCAGTCTAATCATATTATCCAGCATAAAGCATATAACTTATCAATTCAATAAAGTCAAATTAATCGTATCATCCTCTGGTGAAAATCATACAAGTTTTTGAATCAGGGAAGGTCAGCTTAATAGTGCAATGTGCAATGCTCTGACTGTCAACTAATCTTTACATTTGAAATCACTTAATCAAGAATATAACACCACCAAGATTAGAACCAAGCATTTTTTGGTTCAACAACAATAAATAATTCAGGTAAAAGAAGCTCCCCTGCTCTAAAACCATGGAATACCAGAAGGAAAATAAAACATGAAGTTGCTGGAACAAATTGCATTTCTATGACAAAATAAAATACGTCCCATCAGAGAAAAATACAATGTCTCTAACCTCAATTTACACTCCTTATTGAACAAAGGACAGTGTGCTTCAACTGTCCACTGTACATGGCAACATTGCAATGATACTTCACATCCATGGCACTCAAATAGGCACCCCCATCTGTGCATGTACTCGAGAATATATTGTAAAAGGAAAAATCAAAGAAAATGACCAACAAAAAAACCAAATTTTCCCCGAGTTCTCTTCTAAACACTTGAAAAATTAGAGGAACCATAGCCACTGCCCCGTGCCAAGTAGACATAAATTGGGAGAGTTGAGATCATACCACGGAACAGAACAAATACCCGAAACCATAAAAAAAATCAACATGCTTCTCTCTCACTGGAGGAAAATCAGCATACTCTTCCGTTCTCCCTTGAGGCTCCTCACATGATAACATTCTCTCACTTGAGGCTCTCGTAGAAGAGGATATACCCATGATCAGTGTTGCTTGAGTACTCCTGCGCAGACCCAAAGAAGGTCTGCACAGCTGATTCATCAATCATTTCCACATTTTCATCATCAAAAAACAGCCAGTGGTTATGGCTCTTCACAAGGCTCACATAGTGACCATGGTTGGGGCCTGAACCCACATGGACCACCACAGCGAATAGAGAGTATTCTGAATCTGCATCCTCGACTGTGTTGCTAAGCTTGAGCTCTAATGGGAAGACAACACGATAAGAAAGCTTCTTGTATCGCCCAAGCTGCTCAATGTATTTGAAGCGCTTAAGGTGGATAACAAGGATATGAGGTGGCTTCTTTATCTTCATTCTTTTCTGAGCTTCCTGTAGGCTGTATGAGATAGAAAACAGAAACCAATTGACAACTAGGAAAATATACCAGTCCAATGGACCATTGAAATGTATTCCAACCAACATTGACAGTCTATTCCGATTTATGGATGATTGAATATTATAATCCCACTACATGGTAAATCTCCACACATCATCTCTCAAAGGAAACACCATGCCAAGCTATCGCATCAATATCTACGATCAAACTGATGATTGGTGAAAAAAGCAGCAAACTAAGATGGACATAACATAAACCATGTTGAAAACCAAACCTCCTACTAATCATTATACATTCCTCTCATGTAAATGAGGATGTTTCACATCTGGATTATCTTCAAACCAGTTCGTTCCAATCTATTAATGAGATAGGCTTAGAAACAACTATATATCACGGCAAATTTGCAACTTATCTGGACCAAATGGGTGATTGAAAATGGAAAATATCATATCCAGATATCAAGCTCAGTGGACAAAATAATTGTTTTTTCTAAGGACGCAGTTAGCATGTGGCCAAGCCCACACATGTAGAAATGCGGGCTTGGCAATAAATCTATTTTTTAAATATAATTTGATCTTAATTTTAGAGAATACATGATCTTTAACATGGAGATCATTAATATGAAAAAAATAATAATAATAAAAATAAAAATAAATTGAAAACTAAAAATAATAATTATATTAAGAAAACATTTGGACCGTTAGTTACAACTGTTTTTAGATGGACCACTTATTTGCATCCATTTTGAGATGGATGCCTTATACTTCCAGACCGCATATTGTAGAAATGCAGTCCAGCCCGCATGAAACAATTGTTCTTTTTTTAATGGTCATACCAGTTTCAAAGGAAACAACCATGCTTTCCCTAAAAATTCCATCCACAACTTGTAGAACACTAGGAATTTGAGGGTAGATGGGGGATTTGTAAGGGATCTGACTATGGCGAGTGATTACAGCTAAGCAAACAAGGAAAGCTACAAGGGATTTTAATGAAGCTAAGCTTTTGTATCTGCCACACGCAAACCAAAAAACATCCTGGTAACCCTTCAATATTTTCAAAATAGTAGCGCACACAAACAAAACAACACACCAACAAATGGAAATTCCCATGAGCAAACTTAAAATCAAAGTTGGAAATCTATAACATTTCTTAAAAGGTTCCTATAGTTGGCTTAAAACAGTAAGTTGGCAGCTCTTCAACAATCCAGTGTCAAAAATGGATGTAGAGGCATGTTATTCCTCTTCTCGTCAATTATCTCAACAAAAAAAGGTTTTTCTGATTTATCTGTCCAAGTCTGTCCAATATATATCATACACTCTCTATACAAAATATGGGACAAATATCATCTAAATAAATTAAAGGAAACCAATAAACATAATTACAAACAGAGTTGCAGTGACATTGTTCATCTGGTGAACTCATTCGAGAAACAAGTAAAATCCTGTTCCGCCTTCACAAGAAGACAGATGTTCACATGTTTCCCTTTGCTATGTCCACAATTCTCCCTGGTAGTTCAACTTCACCCATGTATCCTCATGTTATTGCTAAAAATTCCGTGTGTTCGATTTTATTACACGCTTTAGATAAACATGCGAACCACATGTTTCCCAAATGTTTCACACATTTTCCGGTTATAATTCAGTCTTTTAACTGCATTTTCTATTTGCTTTTGTAATGTTTCATGTTTTTCTACAGCACCTAAACAATTCTGAAACTTTTTCCTCCCATTTCCTGTATACTTAATAAATCCTGAGAAAATCCAGAGAAGAATGCCCATATTCACGCCTTGAAGCAGAAAATGGTTTGTCTAGCATATTAAATATATACTCAATATGTTCAACTGCAAGACTAGATGATGATATGATATAAATGGTAAGGAGAAAACCTGCAACACTTGTCACAGAAGAATTTGTCTTCCGCGTTCAATGTCTCAGTAGAGCTGAAGTTTCGAAGACAGCTTGTAATGGAACTATTCTGTTCAATGTCAAGACTCAGGTCGAGAAACGTCTCATCTCTTGCGGTCACAGTCTCACATCTCAAGCATCGCGTTTCATTAGTCAGTATACCCTGAAAAGAACAAAAGAAAGCACACACTTTGGAGACTGTTAAACTTTAAAACCCATATTACATGAAGAATGAATGTTGCACCCAAGCTGGAGAGTTGAAGTAAGGAAATGGAGGAAAGACAAGTATGCAATATAAAGCCTGTGCATATGGAATCCACCCATTTCTTCTCAACGATAGACAGTGGAGGTTATCTGGAACCGTGGTGTGCTGTTTGAAGTGTCCACCATCCATTCTCAATGACCGAAGATGGAGATCAACCATACCCTGGTTCATCTCCACATCTGTAAGTGCAAATGGGCAGTGGATGTCCCAGATTAATCATACCCACATTAATCTAGTCTGACCCTCATTCAGCCATATCAGGAAAAAGGCTGCTCAGTCCAACATGCTTCTTGGTCTGCCATGCATAATGAAGCCTTACCTGAAAATTCTTATGAACCCAGGTGACCAGAGGTTCTTTCTGGACACCATTAGGTTGAAGACTACGGGGCCCATTGGCAGTTTTTTCAGATGGTGATGAAGTTTCTGGAGAAGCTTTTGCAGCATTAGATTCTTTTTCCAAAATATCAACCAGCTCGTTCAATAGAAAATTCAGGAATTCATGTGCATCCTACAAAGCAGAACCAAGAAAGGTTCATCTTAGGCAAAGAGAAAAGATATATAGAATAGCGGAAGAACCTCGAAAAAATCACAGCATTGCACCTGATGCATGTAACTGCGAAAAAGCTCGTTCTGTTTCTTCACTCTCTGGACAAAACGCTTTGGTGCAATAACACCCGTTTTCTTCTTCTGTGAGCATATCTACACATACCAATGCATCCACTCAATAAACCTCTGTTGCCAGTGTTCATCACTTGAAGAAAAAGTCTATGGCCCCTTACATAAGGACTTGCTTAAATGGACAAAACACAAAAAGGAAAATTAAAACTGTAAAAGAGAAGAAAAGCACACCCACAATTACCTAGCACCTCGTTCAGAGATTCTCCTAAACCCAGGCTTCTTTAAAGCATTGAGATTCAACTCAAACTAGAACAGCTGACACATTTTTGACTTGACTTAATTTTCTGCCTAAACCATATTTCACCGATCGAATTACAGTCATAATACAAAAGGCCTGATCAATTGACTACCCAATCATGTGAAATTCTAAGTCTATCATCATAGTAAGCATTGAAATAGAAGAGTAGAGGGCACAATGGCCAAAGTTTGTTATACACGTAGTACTTGATATAATCCAAGGAGCATGAACAAAATATTCGCATAAAGCAATAAAAAAGAATGGTGTGAAAGCGTGCGGTTCAATGTGGATGGGCTTCCTAGAGCTGCTGCTCAATAAAAGATGATTTTTCATTACTTTCATTGAAATTCCATATTCTTCTTTTATAGCCTAAAATCTATCCTAAAACTACTTATTATTCACCCAAAAAGGTAACTAGCATAAAAAATAGAAACCTAACTAACCTAAGATAACCCAAAGGGAAATAACAAGGTGTTCCTCTCTCTATGTCTATTTATATAACTGACCCAAACCCATGGGTCATATGTACAATGTAATCAGAAATCACTAATGGAGGCTAAGACCAATGTCATCTTCATGAACAGATTCTAGAGAGTTTTTTCTTGAAAATGTTAACTGCCAAGAGATTCTAGAGATCATTCTTTAGGACTTTCAAGTATTGAAAATTTAAAAGGGATGCCTCAAATGGCAAGTTGCGCTCGAAAGGGTTCCATAAAACACATGTTCCACGCATAGTGTAAGTAGAGAAGTAGACCAGCCATCCACCAGATGTCGCCCTCAATGGCCCAATGGAGATTAGATGCTGTTCTGCTCATGAATTTAAAGATCAAAACAATAGGTCATCCACATTGCCTAATTAGAAGAAATGGTGGACGGCACACAGGTATCCCATTTTTTATTTTTTATTATTTTAAAAAAAGGTGATCTGTACCTTTTATTTCCCCAATTGGCTAACATAGGTGCCACTAGCTCAACTTGGACATTTTGGGACTCATTCGCAGCTTTGTAACTCTGAGGACAAAACCCGTTGGTGTTTGTAGAAAGGAACCAAAGTGACACTCATAAAGAGCCAAACATATTCTGAAGATTGTTGAGATTTTTTATTGAAAAGAATGCATGTGAGAGCCAGAGAAACAATGGGAATGAGTAAACGGGAGAGCTTATGTTGTTAACACCCTCACGCTCACAGAATGTTAGCATCGAAAATACATTGCAACCCAAGTACAAGGTT
Source organism: Amborella trichopoda (assembly GCF_000471905.2). Next base: position 2,765,306 of record NW_006499883.1, on the reverse strand, counting down.
GCTATAAAGGTCAACACAAAGATGGTCAGATGAACAGGGGGAAAAGGTAAAGCACAGAAATGCAAAATGCTTGCGTGCCATGAACAGAGCAACTTTTCTGAGTGCTGCCTTAGATCTCCCGCATTTCACACATAAGACATCATTTTGAGAAAAGAGAGGGAACTCTTATCCTTAAATCCAGAAAGAACGAAATGCAGAAGAATCAGAGTATGGTATGTGACAACAGACAACCATTCAAAGGAAAAGAGAGAGAGGGCAAGGGATGAAATGAAATGTGGAGAAGTAGCAAACAAGGAGAGCTGGGTAGGCTATAGAGTCAGAAGAACCTCTTCATTCTCAGTCAGTGCCAGAGTAAAAAACTCTCAGCAACAATCAATAAAGCCCAGGCAGGAGCTGTAAAAAACTCTCATACTTCAGTAGAGATTCAAGGGAATATTTTAATAATCATGGATGATATTTTACATGTTCCAAAGTTTCTCAATACAAATTGAGGCATGAGACAAAGCTCAAACTCATCACGGGGATTAATTGACGAAGGACAAAAATCACATAGTACACAAACCAGCAGGAAAAAATCCACCAGCATATCAGAAAAATCAATCTATGAAGTTCGCAAGGATCAGCCTAGCTTCCAGGTTTTCAATTCTTTAATGCACAGTCATTTTTCTTAGATGCAAAAGGATGGACATGGAAAGAGGGAAACCTATGTGGCATGGATTTTCAACCTAGGCTTTGCACTCGTGTCCGAGACATATGGACACAATTATGGTACACCATGGACATGGCTGGATTCTCCACAGAGAAGAAACCTGAAAAAAAAAACACATGTGGACAAGAAGAATCTGACAAGTCTTGAATCTTCTAATGTATGTGTTGGATTCTTCTACCAAAGTATCACATAATGTGATGTCATATCAACTTTTATTTTTCAATCTTGAGTTTTTCATTTATTAAATCCTAAACCAAACAAAGACAGGGGAAAGTGTCTCAAACCGCCTGTCGCGGCAATATCTACTAGATGCACCATTGTTAGATACTTAGTGATTTCCTCATCAGAGTTTGCTTGATCCTTGAATCTCCTTCTTGCCAAAATATTAAGTGAATAGGATTCCCTCCCTCCCTCCCTACCCCCCCTCCTCTCTCTCTCTCTCTCTCTCTCTCTCTACACACACACACACACACACACACACACACACACACACACACACACACACACACACACACACACACACACACACACACACACCACCACACACACACACACACACACACACTCGTACGTACTACTACTACGTACGTACTACACGTACGTACGTACACCAACCAACCAACTAACAACTAACAACCAACCAACCACCTACACTACAC
>NW_006499883.1:2729159-2763918 GCF_000471905.2 Amborella trichopoda | reverse complement strand
ACGTTAGTAGTTACGTTCTACTACTACACGTAGTACGTTCGTAGTCTCGTACGTACTACTACTTCTCTACTAACTAATAAGTAGTAGTAGTACGTACCTCCTCCCTCCCCTCCCCTCCCTCCTCTCTCTCTCTCTCTCTCTCTCACACACACACACACACACACACACACACACACACACACACACACACACACACACACACACACACACACACACACACAAACACCCACCCACACCCACACAAACACACATACACAGCCATGTTGCCAAATTCTACTAGGCTCAAACAGTCTGACAACCCAAACCCATGACTAAAACCACAACCAATACCCGCATCCATGCAACATATGGCAAATCCTTTCGTAAACTAAACCAGCCTCCCAATTCCACTAAATGTAGAACCAAAAATTTATTGCTTTTAAATCTCTCTACTAATTCTCTAAATTTAAACACAATTCCAATTTCTTAAAACTCAATCAGCAACTAGTATATCTGTTCAGATACTTATTAAAGTTTATAATGTCAGTTGATAGATTTGTAAAATTCAACCATTGAGAAAATAATTATAAATTATTTTCATATATATATATACAGAATTATTTTAGAATAACAAACTTTCTTCTATTATTTCTTTTCTATGCAAGTTAATAAAAAAGTGCAGGTACCCAAACCCCCATGAAAATAGTAGAACAAAAGGGTTCAACACCAAATTGGCTAAAACTCTGAGCATTTGGAAATGCATGCATTCAATCATTCCAAAAGGGTGCCCGCCTGACGTTAAACTCACCCAGAATCCTAAATTTCATGGAGGGCATTGGCCCTCTTTAGTATTGCACGCATCTTAGAGGAAGTTCCCTCCACCCCTCCCTCCCTCCCTCCCTTCCTCCATACATGTGTGTGTATGTGTCATTGGTTTTTTTTTTTTTTGTTGAAAATAATGTGTGTCATAGTTACCGGGAACGCCCATGTAGGGGTTTGCTTCCGCCCAGGAATCTCGATCCCACACTCCGAGTGACCAGATCTCGATTCTGGACGCTTCCTTGCATATTTGAATCTCTTACCCAGATTTATGGGAACTCGATTCCTATTATTTTGGGAACGAGTTCCCTAGTAAGTGGGATCCATATCCGCATGCCCAAGATCATGGCTCCAATATCATTCGGAACCACGATTCCATCATACCAAGAACCGAGTATCCTACACCATGGAAGCAAGCTACACCTACAAAGTTTATTTTATTCCTATATGGTATTCAGTTTTCCTCAAATTTTCTACGATGCACACATTTTGCAATGACACTTGTGTCCAATTTTAAAGAAAGGCAACTAGAGTAGGGACAAGATTGGAAGGAGGTTCAAAAGTTAGCCGTGTTGCAATTTTATTGTGAAGTGAGGTCACAATCAATACACTTCATTAAGATAAGAAGGATGTGTTACACAATCTGTTAATGGTGCATTTAACGGACATTGTACCAGTGCAGCAATCACATTTCCATCCAAATAGCGATATTCATGAACTCAAAAAACTCAAAAAAGGTAAGCACACACATGCTCACACATCCATTCACCAAATTCTTGCCATTAGCCCCAGAATGGTCATCCTAAAAGCAGTAGCATAGTTCCAGAATATACACTCCATGGAACTAGGACACATCATGCAAGAACATTGTTAATGATGCTGATCACCACCATCCCAAATGTACATGTAATGCCTCAATAACACATTATCATAGAACTTGATTGTTTCTAGTATCTCCAGTTTCAAACCATTCATAAATTATAGCAAGTTGGAAAAATGAAAATCAGGTTCATGACCCACAGAAATTAAATGCAATAAGCTTACATGACTATAATAAAAATCTACAATAGAAATTTACCTGAGAGAAAAGTTCAGCCAGGCAAGTCAGAAGGTTATCATCTGCATCTCCCTGAGTCTTGTTATTACCGTAGTATTCTAACAACTGCTCACGAAAAGGGACACAGAAATAAAGGGCCTGCACACACACATAAATTATTTCAAACAAAGAAAATGGCATGTCACTAGAGAAATTGGAAGCCACAGGACTTGTGATTGCTGGAAATATATTTCATAGTGTACACAGCACAGACATTCAATGTTAGTGCGTTAGAGAGAAACGGGCAGACTTATGAGACAAACGATTCTGATTAAGGCACAAAATGTCACAGATAAAGCATCCATGAATCCCATCACAGCAGGATCTCAAACAAATAAAGCACTTAAAACTTCAAAGGAACCATAAGGACAGCCACCAACCATTTCAAAATGCACTTTCACTAAATATAAATGAGTATAAATACCCTATGAGCAATTACAAATATCGTCTGCACGGCATCCAGAGATTTTTTATTTTTTTTAATTGGAAATGTCAGAGGCTTTCTTTATGATCCTAAGCATGACCAATTAGAAAAGAGGGAAATTTCTATGTGGCACCACAAACATAGAATCAATATGTGACTGGTGCTTCCCAACCATCTGATCTAAATGGATGGCTCACAAGAATATTGACCCTAAAATATTAGGAGTCCAGAGTGGAAGGGAACAAACCCGATGACCATTGGGGTATAGTAAGTAGGTTCAGAATGATTATTTTTCTGCTGGAAAGAAGCCCTCAGTCACCACCCTTATTTCCAGGGGACCAGGATGAATAATGGATTTGTAGGTCTAACAAACCTTGAAGATAAGTAAAAGGCCAATTATGAGGCTTTCCCTACTGGGTATCAGGTCATGCACAGGGATCAAGGACGTCAGTTAAAGGTTCAAATGTTTAGTCGAATCTTGTTGAAGTAAGGATGCAAGATAACCGTAGCTATTACAATTACTGCACATTAGAAGATGAATGGCATCCACCTCATGATTGTTTGGATAGGCTCTTAGCTTATTTTCATTTATTTTGTGCTGGCACTAACTTTATATTTCCCCACAGTTACAAACTGGTATTTTGCCCTTCTCATGTAGAAAAAATTTATTATGCATCCAATATAAGTGAAGAGGAAATGGGATTCAGAGTTAACAATTAACCATTCACAAAAATCTAAACTTGTGAAACTACTTAACTATATTCAAAATTTGTACAATGAAGTTCGATCAACAATGCATAGTGGGCGATAAATAATGCAAAAAGGAAAAAAAAAAAAAACTAGTATGTAGAGATCAATTTAATGACATACGGCAGGTAATTTTTCTTTTGAAAGTTAACTCGGGATCCGGGGAGACTGGAACTCCAGATCACCTATTCCTAAAGTCTGTTCTCCTATACAGCCAGGCAACTAGATTTAAATCTAAACCAATTTGCCCAACAAAAATAGAAGTAAACCAAAATATGCTCAACACTTCTCCTTGCCCATTGCCCATGGAGATTACTTTCACTATTTGATCACATATTTCACTTGTGCAGGAAGATCTGAGTGACATTCTGACATTGCTGAATCTGTCCCCAAGGAAGGCGCAGCGCAGGGTCCCATCGGTAACAGATAGCAAATTTTTAGATTATAGTCCTCTCGTGAGGGTGCAGTCTTCCACTTATTTTGCAACAGCGGGAGTGACAGCCTACAGTTTTTGGTTACTGTGGGAAACTATATACCCTCTATTTTTGATAACTTACTATGTAGCAAGCACCCAAATATGGAATACTATTTTTTGACACTTTAAAAAAATACCTTCAAGATGAAACTTATACACAATACAAACACAAATTCACACTTTCAAAAGAACATATAATATATAAAAGAATTACACCACAACAAGTTCATGGAATGACAACAACCATCCAGCTGTATTACTGATTCTATGAACACATGATAACAATGCTCAAAGACTAAAAGAAGCACTTTCTATACAAACTACTCAGGGTGTAGACAGATGGAGGGGAATGAATTGAAACATTGATAGGAAATGAGCAACAAAGTTGAAGATTCCATCAAGGTTCTCAATAACCAAGGAAGATTTCAGTTTTTAAGACTAGGGGCGGCAAACCAGTCAGGTTGACCTGCGAGATCGAACTGGGTCCAAGTCCAACTCCAGGGGTTGGACCCTATGGGCTGGGTACTGGTCCAAATGACTTGGAGCTGACCGGGGTCAGGTCTAGATTAGCCTTCAATCCTATTAGGTTTGGCTAGGGTTAATCCGACCCGGTACACCATCATTGTTGTCATCTGAACCTTATCCCAGCTATTTGGGGTTGGCTACACAAATCATGTGCTGCCATTCGACTCTATCAAGGGCATTGGATCAGGATTCATGAAATGGAAATGTGGCAAAAAATTTATGCTCGCTGCCAACCTAGCACAACCCTCCTCCTTTCTCTGGGCTTGAGACCTACATGACCAACTTAGGACCGACCATGACCTGACCCGGTATATATAAGTAGAAAATATATAACTATATAAATTAAATAACATTCACTATATATTATAAAGTATATAAATTTTCTTTTCTTTATTTCTAGACCCAGACCCGACACGACCTCGGACTAGGTTCAAGTTGAACCGGACCCGGCCCCACCCATTGCCACCCCTATTTAAAACTTTAGCTTATTGCATATGAAAAGAAAAAGTCAAGAAGAACAAGATTGGGAAGTAAAAGAAAAGATGCCAAAGCACATGTGAATAACAAAAATGTACCCCACTTGGTCACTACACTAATAGATATATCCATCTACGACTACAAACGGTAAAGTGTCAATGCGTATAATACACAGTCAAAGCCATTTAAAAAACGATCACTCCTTTTAACTAACAGAAATATCTAAGAGCAACCAAAATTCTTTTTGGGTGTGTCAGTGAGGAGAGGGCCCCTACCCTTTGTAGGAATTGAGCCTAGAACGTAGCGTTGCAAATCGTCAAGCAGTAACCAATTAAGCCCGGGCTCTTTTCTTAAGACTAACCAAAATTGCTAGCTATTAATGGTAAAATAATCAAAATTTGACAACAATGTCACTCCAACACCAATAAGAATAATAGACCTAACATTTAAATAACAGAAATATCTATAAACAACCAATATTGCTAGCTATTCAAGGTACAATAATAAAAATCCGACAACAATGTGACACCCGCACAAATAATAATAATAGATGTATCTCCTCAATGAGATAGTTGGTGCAGGGATAAATGAGGAAAATGCACCCAGATATCAATAGTAAATGTTGTCCAGTCTGATTTTCTTCAAGGTTCTCAAGAATCAAGGGAAGAGTTCAGTGTAGAGTTACATTAACTGTATTTTGTCCACACACTTATATTTTCGTCTTCCTTTCCAGCGACACTAGGTATTATCAAAACCTGCTCATAGTTGATTGAGTTCAGACTATCTACCCAAGGACATTGAAGTTTAATGCTTATGCTTAATTTTACTTTGCTTTGGATGCTTGTACAATAAAAGCATCACCTAGAGTACAAATCTCCTCAACTCTTCGACACGCTCGTGATTAATGTATAAGGACCTGATAAAAATGCCTCCATTTTTTGGTCTGTTTACCCTTAAGTAATAAAAAAAGGACAAATTAATTTGGACCGCTTTGTTCAACCAGTTATATGGTCAAACTGGTCAATTCAAAATGGTGAGCATTTTAACCCATTCAAATAAACAAAGCATCACAATACAAAAGTTTTTCCTACTATTATTATTATTTTTATTTATTTTTAAATAGATCCACTAAACCCTACTAAAAAAGAACTCCTCCTTTTTATGCAGAGGAAGGTAGGCTACCCTACACTTAAAAATCAAATAAGAGATTTGACCAAGTCATCATTTACCATTTCCTGAATCTTGTTACCACAGTAAAAGAAACTTTTTTTGTTTTTTGTACATCAATTTTGACTGAATGTTGACATTACATAGTAAAAGAAAAAATAGAAATTTGTACGCATGAAACCTGGTAAACGAACAAGAATTCTAGGGTTTCAATTTTAACATCCGCAGAACTGATTCTTCCCATAGCCATTAAACCAATCCAAGTGAAATAGAGCAAAACTTGAATTGAAACAAGATAAATACCATGTTCATCACAAAATTACAACCCTAAACAAATTATCATCATTGTCAAAGCCTTTTCCCAACTAATTGGGGTTGGCACAAGAATCTTGGGCCGCCATTCTGCTCTATTAAGGAACCCTAAACAAATCAAAACACTAAAATAAAACCATCTAAACCATAAAAATTTTCTACCAAAAACAGACGCTCTGTAAGATATATATCTATCAGAATCTACATAAAATGACACTGTTGGCCAAATTATATTGTGGATGCAAAGCAAACAAAAGGAACACAGCAACCGATTATCAAAACAACCATTCAAAGATGAAGGATACAAATTAGGGAAAGATAATTAAACGAACCAAAAAAAATGAAGAAAATGATAACCAAGGGGAAAACCATTAACCTGTAAAACGCTGTTGCAGTAGCAGGTATTACCAAAGTTCTCTAGACCAAAGTAACGCTCGCCTTCAGGGAATTGGTCACCCAAGGCCTTCTCAAGCTTCGAACCAGCGGCTCCCATGACCATGCCCTACTCCTAATCACGCATTCAGCCTCTAATTAATTAGGAGGCATGCTCTGATTCTTCCATGAAAACAAAACAACTGGCTAAAAGTCGTGAAAAAACAGCGCATAAATCCGATAGAAAGAAAGATAGATAGATGGAGAGAGAGAGAGAGAGAGTATAAGGAAATTTTCAGGAGAGAGAAGGTAGAGTTTCAGAGAGAAGGATTTGCGAGTGTGATCTGCCCTTGTTTCAGAGGAGAGAGAGAGAGAGATGGGTCCGTTTTCGATCGAGTATAGTGCAGTTGTTGCACAACAAGCGGCTCACGCGTGGAAACGGAATATAAATAGGAAAAAATATGTAAACCTGGATCCAAATTTCTATAGGGTCAGTTTGTATAAGCCTATAAGGTGTCCACCTTATACTATTGAAGTAAGGTCTCGCTCAAAACTATACCGAAAATGCATCAGTTTTGATACCGCAAAGATTTGCGATGATAAAAAATTATATTATTTCTTTTAATTTTGAAATTTAAAGTTTTAAAGATGATAATTGATTATGCAGATCTATAAACATTTGAAAATCTTGAAAATAAATGATCCAGATAATGTGTTAAAAAGTGAACTATTTTAAAAATTTAAAATTTTTTATTTTTTTAAAAATAATTATTAATATTAAAGTCTACATTTTAAAAAAAAAATATTATTGATATTGAAATCCATATGATCGATTTGATGGTTTTCAGGCATGTAAGTAACACTCTCCATTGATTTTTTAGGTGCCCCATACTTATCCAGTATGAGGTTGACACCTATCTCTTTATTTCATAATGGCCTTGGGTCTGGACCCGAAAGTCCAAACGGGATTTACAATGTAGAGAACTTTCGTGGATGACGAGTGTGCCTCCGTCATGGGATGAACAAGATGAGAGTGGCATGGGCTGGACGCCCACAACCCTAAATAGTTAGAGCCAGGGCTAGCCCAATGTCCAAGCTGTGACACTATAGGCCCAGGTGCCCTAGCCTCGCCAGGTAGAACTGGCCCCTAAAAATTAAGGCCTAGGTCACAAAATATGGCTTGAGGATCCGGTTGGGCAGATAAGATCTAGGGCAAAACAAGGGTTGGCTTAGTTTGGCTTGGTCGAGCCCTTAGTTCTTGATATTCATATATGAGCAATGATTTCATGCGACCGTTATATAGTAATATGATGCAACAACCTTAAAAAACTATATTATGGCCATTTATTTGATCTAAAATTTTAAATATACAATTTTTTTATTTTAATAAATTATTACAAAAAAAAAAATTTGAAAAAACAATTTAAAAAGTATTTTTTTAGCCCAATTACCCTAAGCTGTTCATTTTGCTGAGATGTTTAGATCTAAGCCTTAGAAGGATTTTTTTCATTTTCAAATTTTTTGGATGGCTTTATTATCATTAGATGAACAATGTTAAAAAAAGAAAAAACTGATTTTGAGTTTATAAATGCTAAGATCTTGAAATTCACAAAATAAATGGCCTAGATTCGTTTCTGGAGGGGACTCATTTTGACCTTATCTAGGGCTCAAATTGAATTTTTTTTTTTTGGGAATTGATTATTGAGATAAAAAGAGTGTGTGTGTAAAATTTGAGGTCATACAAATACCACAAACATGATTTTCTAGAAATGTCGTTGCATTATATTATGATATAACTGTTGCATTAGATCATTACTATTTATATTTTTTTAATTTACTTATCCACCAGAACCCAAGTAAGGCTAGGGCCGAGCTTAGGCTAAGAACTTTTTTGCTCGGGGCCGGGCTACACCTGGCCCGGCCCAACAGTCAGCTCCGTGCCAACCCTTGGGTGGGCTGACTTAAAGAGTCTCAACCGAAATTTAATTTTTTGGGAAAATATGGAAAAAGGGGTTGAAACCCTTACAGTATTAAATGCACTTTAGGGTTTGAAGTTTCAATTGGGTACATCCTAAATAAAGGACGTTAAAATTTTCCACATTGCCGCATTCAATATATTTGAAATGCGGGATTGTTAGGGGATTTTTGTCATTTATCACGGACGGATAAGGCATTGGTGCCAATTGATGAAACTACCCTCAATACTTGAGTGGCTCAAGCAAAATTACTCATTTACCCCTGGTTGTTTGTTTTAGAAACACGAAACAGTGTTCCTTTCCTTATATTTTCGGGTCCCGTTTTCTTAATACTGAAATTTGAGGGGCAAGATGAGTTTTCTCTCGATTTAGTTACATGAGCAAAATTACCATCTTTAGTGTTCAATATTAACAAGCAAGAAATGTATTTTTTTTAGTGGAAAATTTTTTTGCACTTCTTTTTGAAGTGGAACAATTTGAAAGGTATTTTTAAAAAAGGGAAAATTTTCTATGCGACTCCACTTATCAGTCGTTCAATCTTAATAAACGGCTAGGATTACTCATGTCATAATATCACGTCACAATACTGTTTGACTTTAAATTTTTTTCTAAAAAACCTGCTAGAATGAAATTTGGGATCTCCCATCTTTTTATTGGGCTGCACTTAGAAAATATTAAAAACAAATATTTTTATAAAATTAAATGACTAAAACGCCCCCAAAAAATCCAACGGTATTATGGTAATTTTTTCATCAAAGAAAATATTTTTTTTATATTTTTATCTTGAACACCCTTGTAAGATGTATGCATGCCCCAATTTTTGCTGCAACATAATATATATAATGAATATTAAAAATAAAAAACTATGAGCCTCAGATCAAGATTTTTACGCTCGAGAGCCAACTTGTGACATTGTGACATAAGCCATCCCAGCCATCCACCAAAATCTGATAACTGAGAATAGGGGTCACAAATAGTTTTTATATAGAGTTATATATAAAGCCTTTCCTTTTTAAAATAATATCAATACCTTGCCCATGCTAAATAACGAAAATACCCCTAAAATTTTCACATTTCAAATATTAAATATTGGCAATTTGAGGAATTGCAATATTTTTTTTAAGGGCATACTTGATTGATACATAAACTTACAAATACATATCCCTGAGTAAAATTTGTAATATTGTAAGGGGTTGATATTTTCCTTTTTTTTAATGAATTAGAAAAGAAAAAAGTTTATATAATGTTGAAGCTCTAAACCATCAAACTAAGCTGCATGTCAAAAATTCACTAGACGAAGTTATGATGCCAAATTACCCTCAAATCCAATCATCTCGACCTTGAGATGCATGGGCATGAAAAAAATGGACTTCATGTCTTGGAAATATTGCATCTTGTAATGCATAATCTAGACCGGCAATTTTTTAATATTTCAAATGTTCATATATCTGCTTGATCTACAATATTTTTTAATATTTAAATTTTATAATTAGATATGAAAATAAATTTTCGGACCATCATAAAGATTTTCAGTACTAAAACGATATCTTTCTACACCATTTGAATGTGTGTCTGCTTTAACGGCGGCTTTTTTTTAATTTATGAAGTAAATATGTACTCACTCTGACAACACAACCCAAGAAAAAGGCCAGGCCCATGTCGGGCCACCTAGCCCATAAATATTTTCATGTGTGACGCCTCTCTTCGTGCGGTTCTCTTTCTTTTCTTATTTCTCACCCTACGAGTTACTTTCTCTTGTAAATGTAGGATTCGAGCATGGGAGCAAAGCATTGGATAGGGGTGGCACTAGACTTGATCAGACCTGAGACATAACGGGTAGGCCTAACCTTGGGTCTAGCTATGGGTATGGTAACATTTACATTATAAAAAAAAAGTGCTCGTCATAAGGTATATATGATGGCAAAAAAAAAAAATAAATCAAAATCATAGAGTGATAATGGATCCGACCAGACTCAAGAACCGACGGGATCGATTATGGGTCCAAAATCTGGACCCAGATACTATTTAGGTCTGAATCTGGGTCTGGGTCCAGCGGGGCCCAACCCGTTGCTACCCCTAACATTGGATATGTTACTATGTCAACTCCAACTAATCAAACCAAAAAGCTTATATGTGAAGTCCAACTAATCAAACCAAAAAGCTTAAATCCATCTTTCTCGACATGTGGGGTTCACTCTCCTCTTGTACAATTTTTGATGGATTTTTCCCTCTTTTTTCAATTGGTGAATTTGTCCCTCTTGTTTATATAGAGGCTCTAAACAATTAAATTAGAGCCTACCTTCAAATAGTGTCGAGAAATGTAGTTTCAATTTTGAAAATCTTTTTGAAAGCTTTAAAATATATTTTTATTTTTATTTATAAATTTTAAAGCTTATTAAAGCTTAAAAAATAATGTAGATCAAGAGATCTATGAAACCTTGAAAATCTTTAAAATTGACCGTCCAAAAAAGCGTTGCAAAATACACTATTTCCAAAACTTGAAATCCATTTTTTTCTCATGTCTATGCATCTTGATGTTGAGATGATCAATTTGATGATATTTGGGCTTCAAAACAACCTCTTCTAGTGAACTTTTAAGATAGGCTTGAATTTGATTGTTTAGAGCCTCAGCTCCATATAAATTTTTCCCTTTTTCTTATCTTGCGATGTTTCCTTTTAGTTTTTTATGAACTTCTCCCTCACTTTCTTTCATGTGAAGTTGTCTCTCCAAACATAGTTTGATTAGGGTAGGTTCTCTTTCTTGAATTCCAGTTTTTTTATCTTATTTTGACTTTAGGTTCTCTAAATTTTTTCCCTATTGAATTTTGGAACCCTCTTTCTGTCCAATAAATAAGCAATTAATAGCTCTAAATCTTGGGCTGCCATGCATGTCCTCCTTGCATGCTCGCAGTACATAATGTCAGGTAAAATAAAATCCAGTTAGATTCCAATTTATGGGGATGTAACATCATTATCTATAAACTGACCTTGGTAAGAAATATTTCCAAATTTCATAGTCTATGCTCTTCAAAGAAATTATGTCCGACCATTCTATTTTCAAAGGGTGAGATCTAAGTGTTACACAACTCAAAATACAAAATCTTTTTAATAAAATAATGATCTAGTGATTTTTAAGTGGTTCAAAAATCTCACAAGTAGGTCTCCTAACTGAGGGAGTAGGTGTACATTATGTGCTCCCACAGGAGCATTGTATACGTATTGCTGCTCTCTATATATCTTAGCTTTCCAGGCCTCATGTTCAGCGAAAAAGAAAGAGAAGGCCAGGAGTGAACCAAGCTTTAGAGAGAGAGAGAGCGAAGCAAAGTGGATTGGCAAGCATTTATTTTTCTTTGAGGGTTAGTATTTTAGGGAAAGGTTTCTATGCTTCTCCTACAACGTAGAAGTTTTATCCTCCTCCTTCCATCCAGCCGTCCAATTTTGATCCAAAGACTCACCGTTTGATCTTGGATTCGATATCTCAAAGTATTTTATTTTTAATTTTCTTTATACAAATTATATGAGTATGGAATTTGGTACGTACCATCTTCTCTTTAGGGCACACCTATAAAAAATATTAAAAATAATTTTTTGATAAAATATAATGATCAAAATACTCCTTGAAACTTTCAAGGGTATTTGGTCATTTTATTTTATTGAAAATAATTTTTGCTAGTGCGAATTTAATAGAAGAATGGATGTCCAAAATTTGGCATCAAAATAGTTTCTAAAAACAATTAAAAATAAAATAGTATAGAGATGTGACATTGTGATTGGGACAATCTTAGCCTTCCATTCAAAATGGAGGATTGGATAAAGAGGAAGATAGAACTTTTATGCTATAGAGGAAGCATAAAAAGCTTCTCTAATATTTTATGAGGGTATAATTCATATGCAATTACTTGCCTAAAAAGAAAGTTAGAGAGCCTTCCCAAATTAGTGACCCTAATTTACAACTCTAGACACCCTATATTTTGAGCTAGGGAAATTCCATAAACCAGGATTCCTAAAAACTGTAGGAACCTACCCCCCCTTCTAGACAAATCCTAATTTTTTGCCCCATCCAAACGCCTTATTTCTAATCTAAGCTATGCCTTAGGGCAGTGTTACTCTAATACACCCTAGTACATCCTACCCCATGCTCCATACACCCCACTAGGGCCCATGATAATTAAACTCCCATAACCAAACCTAAACCTGCGTAGTTCAACAATGAACACACTTACGGCTCTTAGAACCTTAGCCAGCCATAAGCCTGCATAATTAGGTTAGTCTCCCTTTAAAACTTGCCTAATTAGGTCAAACCATACTGCCTATCATGAAACCTTCCAAAGCTGTCTAAACCCAAGATTAGGAGCCCCTTAATCAATATTAGGCCCTAGTTACCATTTGATCAACCTTAAAACCCTAGCTGACCCATGAAATATAAAATAAAATTATTTAAGTGGGTTATTAAGCCTCATAAAACCCCCTTCATTAAGCCTCACACAAAACACCTTCATCACGTTCCAAAACTCCCTATATAAATCCAATGGCGCCTCTTTAACCCCTCCCTCAAACTTGAATTTGGAAGGAATGGGATTTTGTTTTTTTGGGGTGAATAACGTGTGGGAACTTTGCCCACCTACGCCATGTAACCCTAATGCTAATTCCATTGGATTGAGAACCTCTAAACCTTAGCAATTCTTGGTTCAATGAAGCCTAGGCTCACATGTAATTCTAGTGAGCTCAACCCACTTCTTGGATCCTCACACAAGCCCTAAACTAGTAAAACTCTAATTGTGGACTACCCTACGCGATCCTAGACTAGTGTGGTCTACTCCGCCTCATGGCTTCGATTTCTGATCAAACGATTTCTGATCAAAATCAATCTCAACGAGCATTTTTGGCTTCAAATCTTTCTGAACGACAAAGGCAATGGTCACCTTGCACCGACAGCTCTGACTGGGTCCCCAACTTCCAATGTCGGGCCTGTGGTCCAGCTTACAAGTAGGCCCAAGCTCCTTTTTCTTCATTTTGCGTTATTTTCTTTATTTTATATTACTACTCTATTTCTAAAGAATTTACCAAATTTCGTCTCATCTTTCCTAAATTTTTCCAAAATTTCTTTTGGTTTTAAGCGATTCTTAGTCAGCAGGGCTGGTGGTCCACGGGAAAGAGGTCTTTTCCGGACTTCCTGTGGATCGATAATTTGATGGAACCCCTAATCTCCATCGAAGGTGTTTACATGAGAAACTGAGCTAAAAGTGTTATTTTTACCGATATTTTGCGTACAAATAGTCTGACGCCTACCGTGGGCCCCATCAAACTAAAAATCGCTTAAAACCAAAAAAAAAATAAAAAAGCCACCCTGAATCTCTATTTGAGGGATGTTTTTCCTTTCTTTTTTTTTTTCTTTTTATTAAAAAATCAGGAAAAGAAAATATATGAGGCATATGCAGGACTGAAAGAGTGTGTAATCCACCTTGGCCATGCACGACCATGTTTATATGAATTTTTTTATGATGGTTCTTATTTAATCTTAGTTTTGTATGTTGATTATATGCTTTTGGCATGCAAGGATAAGGCTAGGATTGATGATCTCAATGCATCTTTGAGCAAGAGTTTTGAAATGAAAGATCTCGGATCTGTAAAACAAATACTTGGAATTGAAATCCAAAGAGATCGACGGAGTGAGAATTTGACACTTTCACAAAATAGCTTTTGTAGAGAATATGCTTGATAAGTTTGACATGAGAAAGGGAAAGCCAGTGAAGATTCTATTAGCTCATCATTTCAAGTTGTCTTCCAATCAAAGTCCGAATACTGTGGATGAAAAAGAGAATATGGCTAAGGTGCGTATGCAAATGTTGTGGGATGTCTAATGTTTGCCATGATGTGCACTTAACTAGACATAGCATATTCGATTGGTGTTTTGAGTCACTTTATGACAAATCCCGAAAAAGCTCATTGGGAATGTGTAAAATGGGTGCTTCATTATTTGAGAGGCATGAGTGATTATGCCATGATATTTAGCAAAGGCTATGGACACATTTAAGGCTATGTTGATGTAAATTACGTCGGTGATCTTGATAGAGGAAGATCAACTACCGGCTATGTTTTTAAGTTCACAAATGGACCGGTAAGGTAGAAGTCTAAGCTTCAATCAATGGTGACATTGTCTACCACCGAAGTTGAATATATGGTGGCAACCGAAGCAAGCAAAGAAGTGGTTTGGTTTCAAGGCCTCATAGGAAAATTGGATATCAGTTCCAAGCCCATGGAAATACTTTGTGATAATATGAGTCCCATTAATTTGGCCAAGAATCTCGTTTATCAAAAGATGACGAAGCACATACTAGTCTGATACCATTAGGTTCAACAAGTTGTTAAAGATGGTTTGTTTCGGTTGGTGAAAGTTTGAACCAAAGAAAATGTGGTGCATATGCTCATAAAGATGGTTTCGGTAGAGAAGTTGGAATAGAGATTAGGTTCTTTAGGCTTCATAATGAAGTAAAAAAGGGATTCTCAGCAAGGCAAGTGATTTGCTATCATGGTGGAGATTGCTGAATGGTGATAGATAAATCACCTTTTGGATGATTTTGTATTTTTTCCATTTGTTTTTGGGTTTTTTGTCACTACAATTAAGTAGCTTGTATAAAAGCAAAAAGATGAGGTTGTAAGATTCTTTTTGGTTAGAACTCTTCTCTCTCTAGAAAGGAGCTAAAACTTCTTTTGGGTTATGTTGAGAAAGGAAATGAGGTGAATAATGATTTCTTATCCTATTTTTGGGAGAAATTATATGAGCTTGTAGTGTTCATATTTTTGGATCATCCAAAGTGAAGCGGGGTAAATCGTGGTTTTTAATGATCACAAGAAGGTATTTTTGATAATTTTTTCATCAATTTTCTCCTTTGAGGTAACATAGTGGAATACTTGCTGGCTTGCCTATGAACATAGTCTTATGGGGTGAATCACGTTAAATTCATATTGTGTTTTTTGGATCTAATTTTTTCTCATGACTATGTTCTCCATCTCTAATTTATTTTATTAAATTATTGCATACGATCCTTGAGCTTATTGTTGGATTATCGATTTTACATATTCGTCATTGAGTGTGTGATATTCGGTGATCAGTTAAAATGGGGTTTCGAGTATTCGAATCTCCAACACTTCTCAAAAAAAACAAAAAAAAAGACGAAAAATATCATTTTAAGTCTTTTTTTCAAAAAATAAAAATAGAGAACTCTATTTGTGTTAAAATGAAGAAGAATCAAATTTTAAGGCCATTTGTCCTTCAAAACAAATCATTTTAAGGCTATTTTCAAAAAGAAAAAGAAAAATCTCTATTTGTGTTAAAAAAAAGAAGAATCAAAATTTAAGGCCATTTGTTCTTTTAAAAAAAAAAATTCTAAAAAAAAAATTGTATTTCAAATCCATTTTATTGCCATTTTTTTCTAAAAAATAAAATAGGCGGTTTTAAAGCCATTCTTTTTTTGAAAAAAAAATAGTTGCTAAAAAATACATTTCTAGGCTATTTCATCTTAAAAAAAATTCGTGTTTTTAGCCCATTTTATTTCCTAAAAGAAAATTCCCTTATTGTAAAAAAAAAAAAAAGGCATAAAAGAGTTGCTCCGATGCCTTTTTGTTTTAAAAAATAGATTGAAACAATTTATTTATTTATTGAAAAGTAGATTCAAACAATTTATGTACAAGTAATTTGAATAAGTTTTGAACTTTTGATATGGTTATTTATTTGAAGGATGAGGTTTATATAAGTCCAGCGCTTTATAAAAACAAAATAAAGCCTCCCCTCTAATCCTCATTCGAAAAGCACTTTCGGCAATTGAAATCTCTATGATGGCTCTAAAATCATTTTGCATCACCGATAATGAAATTTGATATTAAAAAAATGGTACAGATCTTATGGATCTATTAACACTTATTTTTTTAGGGCGAAATGGACGGTCTAGATAATTTGTATATACATTTTGAGTTTGAAATCCTTTTTTTTTTTTCTACAGTGTTCAAGCCAAGATGATCGATGTAAAGGTTTCCTAATGCTTGAATTGCAATTGTTGATGAGTTATGAGGTGATGATTTACTTATTTTGATTCGGCTGCTGCCCTATGAACCCATTTTAATTCAGATTAGGGTCCTTTGAATCAATCCATTTTCATTTAATATGTTCAATCATTTGAATCTGCTTTTCTTTGAATCATTTACACCTTTGTGTTCTTTAGTTTTTTTTTCCTTTTTTTGAATTTTCATCATTTTCAACCTGACCCGATCAGATAGGTCAGATCGAGGTCTAGTGGACATTAACCCAACTATTTGAATCTAGGTCCAAGTTAGACTATTTCATATCAGCTTCACCCTAGACTGCCCTATCTCTTGGGTGGTAGAAGATGCGAGAATGTTAGACAAAAATGACTTTGTTTTTATTTGTGTGCGCTCAATGGAATCCATAGGATGCATGCTTTTGTGACCTCCATGAAATGGGGTTTTGCTACTTGATAATGAGAAAGATCAGAAGATCCCTTATCAGATAAGGACCCGGCTCTTATGCGGCCAAGCTCGCATATGTAGAAATGCGGGTCTATTAATAAAATTATTTTTGATCTATTAATAAATCTATTTTTGAGACGGAATTTTGGACTTAATTTTTAAGGACATGTAATCTCTAACGTGAAGATCATGAATATGAAAAAATAAATAAATTTTAAAAACTAGAAATAATAATTATAGTAGGAAAACATTTGAACTGTTAGTTTCCATTGATTTTAGATGGAACACCTACTTACATCCATCTTTAAGATGGATGCTTTACACTTTTTGGACCGCATATGCAGCCATGCGGTCTAACATGAAGATCATGAATATGAAAAAATAAGTAAATTTTAAAAACTAGAAATAATAATTCTAGTAAGAAAACATATGGACTGTGACCGTACGATGAAGTTTGGATGGTGATGAAGGTAGATGAAATCACTGTTCATTTTCGCCTATAGGCGTTTTGTAGTATCTTCCTATAAATATTATGGTACTCTTCCCAATGACATACATGCAAGCTAGATAAATGTCTTTTGTTTCACATGATCATATTTTTGTATATATTTGTGATTTATTTTAGCCATGAAATTTGGAGCTCCTTAATGATAATTTATTATTATTTTGTTTGGTGATAAGTATTTTTATGCAGTTTGATGCAACCAAAACATTTTGTTCCCACACTTGTGGATGGATCCCACTTTTGTTATGGCTCTACTCATTGGTAGAACCCAACTCAGCGTCTGATGCTCTCGCTAAATAGGGAGCAACATAAGGCAGCAAACATGGAATTTTTTTGGGCAACATTTTGAGTATATGGTCTCCAAGTTTTTGTATGTTAATATCTTGTTTATATTTTGGATGTAAAACATTTGTTGAGTACGTTTGCGGGTTTTTGTATACAGCAACCTATTAGTGGGCTGCCTAACACTTGTATTTGGTTTATTCTTTATATTAACACAACAATGAACACATTAAAAAAAAAAAAAAAAGATGTAAAACATTTGTTGAGCCCCTTTGCGTATACATCAACCTATTGTAAACTATGCTCTCTTGGTAATTATGCTCTCTTGTAAACTATGCTCTCTTGGTAATTAGTTTCATCTATTGTAAACTATGCTCTCTTGGTAATTAGTTTGTGCAATGTTGATGAACTACTTGTGTTATGAATAACAAAGACTAGATTTTGTGTGTTCAAATTATTATACATCGATTTAGAAGTTGTATAAAAGATTTGGGATTTATGTTGTATAAAAAAGGTATTAGGGAATGTCAGCAAAGCACAAAATTCATTCGGCAACTCTAACTCTCTCTCTCTCTCTCTCAAATACACATATCAACAACTAGTTCTCACCTCATCTTTCTCTCTCTCAAATACCCACAAACACATCAACAAAAAGAATGCCAAGGAGATTTTGGCACAAAAAAGGCATATAACCAAATTTCTATTGCTGATAATCATAAAATCGTGCATTATGGACTGCTACAAATTGAGAAGCAAGCAAAACACAAGATATCTTTAACAATTTTCTTGGATTGACATATGACATTGTCTTGCTCAGTTTCTTCAACAAAAAAAGGTCATTGTCTTGTTCAATGGTAGAATCCTGAATTCATAGTAACCCATCCTTCTTGGTCCTCTACGGTAAGGCACTGTCGTTCTCAGAAATAGCAACCCATCCTTCTTGGACCTCTACTGTAAAGCACTGGGAGAACCTACAAAAATTTCAAGCAACAACAGATACTTAGCCATTCAAAATCAGCTAAGCTGCAATTGATACTGTCTCAATTTTTTTGATGAAGGAGCTCAGAAAATCCATAACAACCAAAAAAAAAAAAAAATTCCACAACCCACTAATTATTACTCTTTTTTTAGAATACACATTACAAATATCATGACTAGGTTTTATATCTTATAAAGAAAAATAATTATTTTTTTTACCCAAAATGCATGTCTTGCTCGTGTACATTCATAGAGAGAGAAGGTACATCTCTCTCTAATATCTGTGGCTCTACCGAAGAAGAAGGCACATTGCTTGTTTCCTTTTCACATATTAGTAATTCATTGAAACTAAAGAAAGAAATCATAATATTAAGAGAGAAAGAGAGAGAATACATTTGCCCTGGTTTTTAGAAAGATAGAGATTCCTTTCTCTTATGTGCCTTGCATTGCTACTGTACATCCAAAGAGAGAGAGTTGCTCTTGTAAAGAGAGAACTTCCACGCGTCTTCTGCCCTGATTTTTAGAGAGAGAAATATGTTTTCTTTTTCGTTTACGCTAGTTTTTAGAGAGAGAACTCCTCCGTGATCGTGTAGAGAGAGAACCTAACTTGCTATTTTTATGAGAGAGAACTGCTTGCGTAGAGAGAGAAAGTGTGTGTTTTAATAGACTGGGATAGAGTTCTTGTAGGTAACCGGTTACCTGCTTGGAAGTAGGTTAACCGGTAAAGCCCGATCTTTTTCTCGAGATTACAATTAGGATATGACGGGGATCCTGGCATCGTATGTCAATGGGTGTGTTAGGGTCTTGTAGGATTATTACTCTATTATTGTTATTGTTGTTGTTGTTGTTAGATTAGAGAAAATTAACTTTGGGGCGAGCAAAACAAGTATTTTACCCCATTAACATTTGAAGAGAGGAAAAACATGAGAACTGAGCAAAACTAGAAGAGAGAGAGAGTTGCAAAAGTTGAAGAGAGAAAAAAAAGAGGCAGGAGCTGCAAGTGTATGGCCCTGCTCTTTCCTACTCATACTTCATTTTTTTTGAAAAGTATATAATGAGATTATTTATAAGGTGGTCACATTTTATCCTGATTGAAATTAGTTGGCTACATTTATTTTATTGACTAAACTCAAAATTCAAAAAGAATTTTTTCGAACTTGATGACACATCTAAGCTATCAGATTTCACATTGGATGGTTATAAATAATTGTGACTTCCTTATACCAAAGGTAAATGGTCTCATATATACAACACCTTATTTTTTTTAGAACAAATTTATTTCTTAATGTGAGAAATTAACGATCCCAATTTCCCATTTTTCTTTGGAGCTTGTCCATTGTTAGATTTAATAAATGGTGGATAAGGCAGAGGGAGTTGTCATACAGTTTGCTACCATAAGAGCACGCTATGCATATGCCCATTTCATATTTTACACTTGCCTCCCGCTTAAGCTGAAATTTTGTTAAGACTTCTCACCATCACTGAACGATACAAAATACAAAAAAATAAATTGAAATAAATAAAATTGGCAAAACACCCATGAATACTATAGGTGTTTTTGACCAAAACACCACCCATGAATACTATAGGAGTTTTAGTTCATTTATTATTTATTTATTTTACATGTGTATAATGATAAGAAGTATGTATATGTCAAATTTGAGATTAATTTAATATAAAAACAATAAAAAAATAAAAAACACTATATACTGTTAAAAATGAGACTTGAGTGTAAAGTATTAAATGTAAGAGACTATGTCTAACTTCTAAAAATAAAATCTATAAAATTTTCCAAATTTTTATTCGCAAAATAAACTAATTTTAATTTTTAATTTAAAAAACCCCCTAAGAAAAACTAATTCAAAAGTATCTCCAGTTATGTACGTAAGCTACCCACGTTTTTCGCTTTTGCATCATCTTAAAAATACAAAGGAGCTAGACTAATTTGAATATAGGGAAAAGTTTATATAAAATGTCAATTATATACTTTTGAAGTAAGGCGCATCTCAAAAACCTATTAAAAATGTTGTTTTGATGTTGAAAAACCCTCAAATTGATAATCTCAATCTTGAGATGTACGGATATGAAAAAAAAAAAATTTAAATCATGAAAATAATGCATCTTATAACACATTATCTAGACTATCTATTTTAAGAATTTTTAATTATTTCTAAGTCTGCTTGATTTGTATCATTTTGAAACTTTGAATTTCATAATTAAGGGTAACAATAGATTTTGTGCCATTGTAAGGCTTTTTAGTACTGAAACTATATCAATCAGCATGGTTTCGATGTGCCCCTTGCTACAATAATATAACAGTAACACCTTATACATACCTCACCCATACATAAAATTATTTCTCATTTAACTTTCCCTTGCTTACTAGCTGTTAGTAGTACAATTTGGAAAGTTATAAGAGGAGCAGTATTATGGGAGGTATAGAAGGAGCGTAATAGAATGCCTTTTGAAGGCATGTTTTGCCTTTTGATAGAGTTCTCAATAACATCAATCACTTGATTTGTAGTTGGTTGAATGTTACGAAGGAGTGCAAAGATTTTTTGATTTGCAGTTGGTTGAATGTTAAGGAGTGCAAAAATTTGTCGCAAGTGGATGTGATGCTTGATCTTCATAATTTAATCCATCATAGAGTTGTCAAAAGTAGGTCTGTAGGGGAATGGACACCTCCAATACATGGTTGCTTCAAACTCAACTTTGATGGTAGCTACTTTGTGTTAGTAAATCGTGATGGAGCGTTGATCAAACCCACGATCAGAGAAGGGGTGCCGTGAGGCTGGTGATCGCAGAACCCAGATTTTCTATCTCTTCACTTTTAGAGAGATATATGCCTTTTCCTTGGTGTGTGCATCATCTCTTTGGCTTCCCATTTTATAGGGAGAAGAAAGGGTAACTGTTGCATTTCTCTTACTGGTCTCTGAGAAACAAAAGGGTTCCCTGATCTCCAATGGATTTCTAAAGGGTTACGTTCATATGGATATGACCATTGGATGTGCCTTTTCCTTACTGTGTGCATCCTCTCTCTAGCTTCCTATTTTATATGGAGAAGAAGATATAACTGTTATATTTCTCCAACTGGTATCTGATAAATGAAAGAGTTCCCTGATCTCCAACGGGTTTCTAAAGGGTTACATTCATATGGATATGACCGTTGGATATATGGAATTCCTACAAATGTAGGTTAAGACAAGTAAGGCTTCATAGCTATACGGGTCAACATCTCTCACTTGACTATGATTGCTGAGCATAATAAGTTACATACATACTCCTACTTTTAAGTATGACCTTAATAAGTTACATGCATACTCCCACTTTTGAGTATGACCTCTAAGAAAATATCTTTTCATGAGGTTTTTCTCACGTTTTTATGGATATATCTCTTATAACAAACTTCTATTATGAAGATTTTCACGCTAATGCGAATTTGTCACTCATGAAAAAATGTTTAACTGAAAAAAAAATGTTTAAGTCCCATTTAGTTAATAAATGTCAATCATGAGGATTTTCACGATAATACAGATTTATTACTCATGGAAACTGAACAGACGTCCATCATGAGGATTTTCATGTTAATACGGATTTATCACTTATGAAAACTGAATAAATATCTATCATGAGGATTTTCACACTAATGCGGATTTATCACTCATGAAAATTGATTGACTTAAACATTTTTAAGTTCCATTAAGCTAGTGTATTTAGACAATGTGTTCAACACTTAAACCTTTTGTTAATGGATCAGCGGTCATATCTGATAAGGGCAAGTAACTAACAGTTATTTCACCTTTCTCAACTACATCTTGAATGTAGTGATATTGAACATCTATATGTATTTCTTTGGAGTTATTTGCTCCACTTTGAATTAATTTGTTTATAGCTTGATTATCATAAAATATTTGGATTGGTGCATCGATTATTTACAACTTCACGTCATCTATGACGCGTTTTATCCAGACGACAAAGTTACAAGCAGTGCTACATGCAATGTATCCTGCTTCCTGTGTATATCTAGTTGTACACCATTGTTTATTGCTAGACTAAGAAACAACTGCATCTCCAAAAAAGGAAAATATGTCATGAGGTGGACTTATTATCGTCCTTATCCCCAGCAAAATCTACATCTGAATATCCTATAACTTTAAGCTTATTTGCTTAAAAACACAATTTTAGATGTTTTGTTCCTTTACTATACCTTAGAATTCTTTTTACTGTTTTTCAATGAGTTATGCTTGAATTACTTCGATATCTACTAACAAGTCATATGACATAACTCAAATATAGTCTTGTACATCTTACTGCATATACCAAGCTACCAATAGCTTGTGCATAGGGAACGTAAGGTTTTTTTTGTCCGTCTACTGAACAATCATTCTTAGACAACTTTACTCTCTTTTCAACAGGAGTAGACAACGACTTACAATTTTTCATTTGAAAACTTTTGAAAACAGAGTCAAGATATCTCTCTTGGCTCAAGCACACCATTTTTTATTTTCTACCTCTAGTTATTTTTATGCTTATAACATAAGATACTTCTCTCATATCATTTATCTCAAACCGAGAAGAAAGCGATGACTTAGTCTTATCAATTATTTCTAAGTCATTTCCAGCTATTATGACATCATCTTCATAAAATGAGAGTATTGAGAATTCCTCCTACTCTTCAATACATACACACAATGGTCCAATCTATTTACTTCATATCCCATATGTGGGATGGCATTATGAATGTTAAGTACCTTTGTCTTGAAGATTATTTAGACCATATAAAAACTTATTTAATTTGTATACTTTATTTTCTTGGCCTTTAATTATGAAGCCCTCAGGTTGCTTCATGTAGATTTCCTTTAGTTTATCATTCAGGAATGCAATCTTTACATCCATTTGGTAAAGTTATAGTTCTATGCAATGATTGCCAAATTATTTTAATGGATATAAATGTTGCAATTGGGGAATAAGTGTCGACTCCCTTTCATTGGGTACCATCTCTTGTTTCTAGTTTACAAGTTTGTCATCACCTTTCTATCCAAATTTTACTCCACAATGGAAACAAAATTCAGCTGCAATAAGTTGCTGCTATGAATAATACAATTGAGCATTTGAACTTTGAACTAAAAAAGGGTTTGTAAGTGAAATCTTAGGACATATGATGTGACCGTCTGAACTGTTCAAAGAACAGTTAGACTCATACATTGGCCATGAGTTATCAGAGCCGTTAAATTCAATGTTAGATTTAATTGTGGACTTTTAGACTTCTCTTCGTGAGAGAGTTCTATGAAGCAACTCTGTAAATTAATGGTAATATTTTTACCGTAAAAAGACAACACGAATTCTTAAAGTCACTGCTACTTTAGAAAGCAAGTTCTCACATTGCCTCTCTTTTTCTTCTATATCAATAAGCAGGTTTCACTTATCTATGTCACCCTTGGAACCCAAAGATGTCATGGTAAAAAACAAAAAAAATCTCGATCCCTACTAATAAATGTTCGATCCCTACTAATAAATGTGCCCCACCATTATCCATATATCACAATACAATTTTTTTTTTTTTAAGAGAAAAATTAAGAATGCAATACTTGTAGCAAATTGAATCAAACAATAACGAGAATACGCCATGACCATGTAAAATCATTGAATACTCAACTACAATTTTAGAATGCAAGCACAAATGTCAAGTATTGCATATCTCTTCACTTCTCTTCTTTTAACATGGTGTTGGGACCAATTACTCAGAGAAGATGGAGCAACTCTTATTTCACCATGAAGCAAAATTTACAAAGCTCTTATCTCCTATTTACACCTCTTTTGGCCTCATATTTTGTGAAAGAGAACTCAAATGCTTGAAAGACGGAAATTTTATATTTCCCAACTCCATTTTGAAGTACCCAGATGCAAGAGAGAAACTCTTCCATCTTCCCTAACTAAAAAAAACCATTGTATCAGCAACGAAGTACTTCTCTCCCACAACAACTCGAGATTAGAATCATTATAAGGATGAGGGAGAGAATAGGGGTGTGCTCCCTTAAAAGAAGGAAGAGGGAGAGAATAAAGGTGTGCTCTCTTAAAAGAAAGATGAGGGAGAGAATAGGGGGGTGCCCCCTTAAAAGAAGGAATAGGAGAGAGTTTCCCCTTTTCAGAGAGAGAAAACCAGGACGAGGAAACTCTGAGATCTTAGGGACCAGTGATTTTTTTTTTTTTTTTAATTTAATTTCAACTGCACGGATAATTGTATTCATAAAGGCAATTATATCTTTGTGACATAAAATTCGACCATATGAAATCTAAAATATCTATCCTTCCATATTATTTTGTAATTCCAAGCAATCTCTTAAACAAAGATATACATGCTAATCTTTTAAACAATTGTGATGATGGTCTAAAGCGCCAGATTAAGGTTACCAGCATGATACTTGTAAATTATTGTTATGATTAGGCATTTTATTTTATATAAACGTATTTATTGCCCCATTATTTATTTATTTATTTATGATATTTGAATGTAATTAATGCACTTACTGCCTTGGTGTGATATAGAAATTGATACTTGATATTTGTTCTTTTATTATAAGGGTTCACACACTTTGATATTGCTCTTGCACCCTTAATAAATAATATAAAGGGAATTTTTTTATATTACATTTGATAATTATACTGCTTGGTTATAGTTTTGAAGAATGTCCGTTTCATATATTTTTTTAAGGCATCAATTAATAATTGACATTATTTATGAAATAATTGCAGTTCTCTTTGTCTAGGAAAGATTGTCCAGTAGAAAGACAAAAAAAGCCTAACGTTCCCTATGCACAAGCTATTGATAGCTTAGTATATGCAGTAAAATGTACAAGGCCAGATTTGAGTTATGCCATAGGACTTGTTAGTAGATATCAAAGTAATCCAAGCATAGCTCATTGGAAAGCAATAAAAAGAATTTTAAAGTACATTAAGGGAACAAAACATCTAAAATTGTGCTTTCAAGCAAATAAGCTTGAAGTTATAAGATATTAAGATGCAGATTTTGCTGGGGATAAGGACAATAGTAAATCCACCTCAGGACATATTTTCTCTTTAGAGAGGCTGTTGTTTCTTGGTCTAGCAAGAAACAAAAGTGAAGAGGCTGATAATCGCAAAGCCTATATTTTCTATCCTTTCACTTTTAGAGAGGTATATGCCTTTTCCTTGCTGTGTGCATCCTCTCTCTGGCTTCTCATTTTATAGGGAGAAGAATGGGTAACCGTAGTATTTCTCCAACGGGTCTTTGAGAAACGAAAGGGTTCACTGATCTCTAATGGGTTTCTAAAGGGTTACGTTCATATGGATATGACCATTGAATGAAGGGTTACATTTATATGGATATGACCGTTGGATATATGGAATTCCCACAAATATAGGCCAAGACACGTAATGCCTCATAGCCATACGTGTCAACATTTTGGTAATCCGCGAGAAGCTGGAATGGGGGAAGTAGTTAGAGATTGAAATTGGGACGGCATCCTTTGGTTTTGCTGGACCTTTGGGTCAAGCTACAACTAATCACGCAGAATTAGCAGCATTTCTTCAAGGACTTAAACTTTTCAAATCTTAGAATGCGGGTTTTTGTTGCTTGGTGGAGGGTGATTCGATGAACGTGATAAAATGGTGCGAAAATGAGCAATTTCTGCCTTGGGCTCTCAAGGCTTTATGGTGTGAAGTTCTTGACTTGGTTGGATTGCTTACTATTTAGATAACTATTGGGCGGATTCCTTATAGCTAAAAGGGGGGTGCATCTTTTTAGGCTTTTGGGTGTAGATGATGTAAAGTTATTGTAATACTTGCTTTTCAGCAATAAATCTCCTAACATTTGTCAAAAAAAAAAAAAAATCTAATACAAAGTGGAGCAAGTAGCACTAAAAGAAGACACATAGAAGCATAACATCACTGACCTATTGACAAAGAATCTAAATGTGGAACCATTTTTTTAAGCACACTAGCTTAATGTGACCTAAAATTTTTTTAAGTAAATTGGTTTCCATGAGTGATAAATTCATATTAGCATGAAATACTCATGATGGATATTATGGACATTTGTTATGAGATGCATATCCACGAAAGCATGACAAAAACCTAATTGACAAAATATTGCCTTAAAAGTCATACTCAAAAGTGGGAGTGTACTTATGACTTATTGTTGTGCTCGACAGTCATGGCCAAATGGGAGATGTTGGTATATACAGCCCTGAAGCCTCATGTTACCTCACCTATTTTTATGAGGAGAATCCCATGTATAATTATTTTAATACTTATCTATTCTTAAAACATTTTTCTTAGATGTAATATACAAATAAATAATTATTTTTTTAATATTCATGTGAGATGATGATAAGCATATAAGAGTTTGTTTCTTAAAGACCCGTGGAGAAATAGAATGTTGGGCCCCATCTTCCTTCATATAAATATTGGAAGTTAGAGATAGGGAAAGCGCAACAAAAAATATTTATAGAGCTGTTGTGTTTACAAAAGCTACTTTTCACTGTCTAAAAAAGAATTGTTGAAATAAAGTCCGGGTCATGCAATAACGAGCCTCATGGCATACCCCTCATGCTGGCTCGACGCTCATCCACAATTCAAAATTCTTGTTTCGTTCATTAAAAACCCTACATATTTGCTGTGCCCCAATCCCCACAACTATACCGCTAGATTCTTACTGATTTTCATATAGGCACGGTCAGTCTAGTCCAGGTTGGCTTGTTGTACCAAGCCTAGGTCGCGAGGTTATTAAGGGATGATGGGTTTATTGAGGGTTATGGCTAGACGTTTGTACGATTGGAAGAGTTAAGATACATGTGGATGCTGCTTTGTTTGACTTAGTTGGCTGTGAGGTGATTTAGAGTCAGTTGAGGCTCAGGGATTGTAGGTATTTCGTTAGTTTAGGATTGATTATTTTTTTATAGTAGAGAACTTCGTTAGTTTAGGATTGATTATTTTTTTATAGTAGAGAACTGTATCTCTTATTTCTTCTTCTTTTCTTACTGTTTTATTTTTATTTATTTTTATTTTTATTATTATTTTTTGCCAAGGGTGAACATTTAGAGTAAAAGAAAAAATTATAAAAACCCCAATACTAAATTTTATATGCAACTTTTTCTACCTTTAACTTTTTTTTTCTCCTACTTTTTCCCAAAACAAACTTGTAAATACCCATGAAGAAAGAAGAAGTTCATTTTTTAGACGAAAATACCCTTCTCATATACAAAAATCATTTTGACGTTGACTTTTGGAACCCAATAGCATATTGCTAGAGCGCACAAGTGTGGGACCACAACTGCCAGATCAAAACTAGGTACTTCCGGACCTCTTTTATAGTGCCGAAGCCATAGAATCAAAACTAAGTACTTTCGGACCCTTTACGTAGTACCGACACCGTAAAATCCAATAACATCTACTGTTGGACCACCTTTTGCAACTGTCGGACTGCCTTTTGCAACTACCGGACCGCATCTTACATAGCGACGGAGCTCTATTGCCACATCACACTTTACACAATGCAAGATCACTGCCGGATCATACTTTACACAATGCCAGGGCCTATTGTCGAACCGCATAGCGACGAAACCCCTACTGTCGGTATACTTTACACAGTGCCAAGGGCCTACTGCCTGACCACATATTACATAGTGCTGGAGTTCCTATATTGGCAAGATAGAGGAGATAGAGGTGGATAAGGTAAAAATAAGAGAGGGTATTTTAAGTATTTTTTTCTATTTTTTATTTTGATTGGGGAATTCACATAAAAAGCATATTTTGGAGAGAAATTTGAGAGAAAAAGATAAATAAGAGATAAGTTGCATATAAAGTTTCGTTTTGAGGATTTTTGTAATTTTTTCTCCCAAAAAAAATGTCAACCTTATGTAAACTTTTCCGTTACTTTTGATTTTTTGGTGGGCTGCTGCAGGAAAATATGAGAAAAGGGGCAGGGGTATTTTCGAACATGAAAATAATGACCATAGCCAGGAGAACTGGGGGGTTATCCCATTATCCATCCAGTCACAGCGACGAGAGTTGCGGAAAGAGAGAGATGGGTGGGGGCGTGTTGGATTTGTGTTCTCTAACCTCGGGGCTTTCTCTCTCTAAACCGCTCTCCTCAAAGATTTCACTCGCCAACACCTCTTTTCACGGTTTGAGGATTCAACCCGTTTGCTCCATTAGAAGTGGTTTTGTCTCCAAACAATTCACAAATGTGAAGATGATGGCCAAGAGAGAGGAAGAGTTGAAAGACATTAGAGGAAAAACAACGGAGGAAATCAATGAGGAGATTGTCGATTTGAAAGGGGAGCTTTTCATGCTTCGCCTGCAAAAATCAGCCAGGAATGAGTTCAAGTCCAGTGAGTTTGGACGTATGCGCAAAAGGGTACATTCTTATGCCCTAATTCTAGGTTTTATTAATGATTTACTAGGTTTGTTTTTCTTTTTGCTTTTTCTGCACGTATTTTTTTTTTTCTGAATTTTTTGTTTGATTCTAGTACAAAGGAAGATAGATTTAACGAGTGTTTTTCTGGGGATTATCTTTCTGTTATTTGGGTTTCTTTGCGTTTGTGAAACAGCAATATGAAGCAGCAGTATGTTCGACAAGCGCATGTTTAGGTTATTTATTTATTTAATTTCCAAATAAAAAATCATTAAAAAAAAAAAAAATTGTAATGTTGCAGTTTGAAGTTCAATCTCCAAGTTGGAGCTTGAACTTCCCTTAAATTCCCTCAAATTCAAAACTATGGTTCAGATAGGCTCCACCCAAATTCTCAAATTAAAGAGTATTCACAAAAAATAAAATACAATAAATTAAGTTTTAAAGTTGGAAATTTAATCCTCAAGTTACCTTTTGCACACTGTCTCATGCTTTAGTAACTGGTTTCTTCTCCATGGGTGCTGCTCCTACTCTCAATTCCTGTTCAAAACTTGCTTCTACCCAATTCCTCAGGTTGTCCTAAGTTCCAACCCTATTCTCTCTGTAAATTCTAGTTACTAAGTTAAGACTTATTTGGAAAGTTTGGGTTTAGGTTGAATTTGATATAATCTATGTTCTGTTTGGATTTTGGTGAACAAGACTAAGTCACTCTCATTCTTTTTGGGGAATGCAAGA
The DNA here is from genome assembly GCF_000471905.2 of Amborella trichopoda. Next base: position 2,734,175 of record NW_006499883.1, on the reverse strand, counting down.
CTGTTGGACTACGATTTCCTCAGGAAAAAAAGATTTTGGATTATGAGTACCGGTCTTCACGTCATGTCTGAGAAATTGTGATGCTACTTTAATATGATCAAATCATTTTCAGTGGGATGGTTATCCAAATGTGAGTGTATAATATGCTCAAAGATTGTTGGACTATGAGTATAGGTCTTCACGTCATGTCTGAGAAATTGTGATGCTACTTTAATACGCTCAAATCATTATCAATGGGATGGTTATCCAAATCTGAGTGCATACTATTACATGCATTTAGTAGATTTTTGCCCATTTTTCATGTGAGATCGGTCTTTGTAGTGATATTTTATTCTGTCAATTGGATTAAGGACCTATTGAATCAGCCAATTTGGAAGAATAATCAGAAGCATTGGATTGTATTTTAAAAGAGAGAAAAAAAATGTATCTATTTCGAGTTTTAAACGTGGCATCCCATAATGCTGTTTTCTGAGGTTCAAGGCCTCGCTTACCCACCTCAAAATTCAAATAAAAGGAAGCCATTTCTTTCTTATATTCATTTAGGTTTTGCTTGCTTGATGCAATTGACTTGATCCTCCTACTTGTATGCTCTTTGTTGAAACAAACAGACATTTGAACCACATCGTAATCGCCAATTATTTTGAGGCAAGCTGATTAGAACCCGAGAAAATTAATTTAAGCTGTGTAGCAAACAATATAGCCAACAAAAAGATTAGAGCAAGTTTCAAATCATAAAATTGGAAGCTATAAATATGATTCCAAAGGCATTAAACACCTGCATATTCATGCCCAAGCAGCTATAATTGTTAAAATTTGAGTACACTTGAAAGTAAATCAAGTACCTACATAAAGACCTAAGAAACTTTAACACTTGTTTTCCTTTAGAGCCTGCTTGTTTTCCTTTAGAGCCTGCTGGCATCAGCGATGAATATTCATGATAAAGTTTTGATTCTTAAGAAGAAATTTTTTTGTCATTTTCCTGCTTGTCCTCATCGACCTATTCCAAAATAAAATTTCATATATTTGCAAGAAAGAGACGTGGAGAATATCTGAAAGGGAAGAAAGCTCCTAAGTATGGACTGGTATATTAACCAAAATCAAACAGCTTTGATGTGGTTTTACCTCCCTTCATTGCTGTTTTACCTCCCTTCATTGCTTAAGGACTCCACAATAGCATCCGTTTGACACAAGGTCAGGTGTAAGTAACTTGGCAACTTGAGATCTCACAACTTGAAAACTTAGGTTTGCCACTCTATCATTTGGTGTCCAGTCCATGTGTTATGTATAAAGCTTTACTAACTTATAAGGATTCCTCTAGAGTCAATTATTAATGAAGGACTCTGCCCTTAAATTTAACCAGGATTCATTTAACTTACCTAATTAGATACCAATTTGGACTTGACTAATTTTTGTTTACAACTCAGGGGTATATAGATATATATTTTTTTAAATCATTTTCTTACCACAAACACACCCCTGAGAGCCCAAAATTTGCTGATGGACTTGTTTTTGTATGATTTATCCACTAGATACATTGGAGAAAAAACCACCAAATTTGACGGATTTGAGATATTGAAAAATCAAATTTAGGTTTTTGCCCGATCTCAAAAGGTTGCAATTTCATTGAAGCGATTGGTTGATATTCCATGAAATTTGTTCCCAACCCTATTTTTGCCATGTCTGTTTTTCGCAATGAGCAAGGGAAAAAACTTGGACTTGTGAGATTTTAGTTATCAGGCTTACTATTCATTTGAAGATTTCAGGACCTCAGATCGACTAGGTCCAAACTTGAAACCCAAGTTTGGTTTGGGGGTTTCAATCGGGGTTATATGAGGAAGCTTTGACGAGGACTTGAGGCATTGATTTGCACCGATCAAGAAGTTTGATGGATTGGCTTGAGGCTTGAGATTTTGGGTAGATCTCATTTTTTTCAATTTAAATTCATATAATTGGCTATTCTTGGGGTAAATTTTATTTTTATCACTTCTTCATATTATCCATATTGTATACACTTGTTTATGTTTTGCTTAAATTTTCTATTTTTACTAACATATTAAAAAAAACAAATTCTATTTTTACTAATTTTTCTCTATTTCTCCCATTATGTTTGGGCTTTTTGGGCTCTTTGGGCAGCTCAGTGAAGACTCGGGCAAGTTGATCGGACTCGCCTGAGTAAGGAGATTGGTTAGGGTCAGAGTTTAACAGCCAAGCGATATTTTCGAATATTGGCTTACAAAGATTGGTTGATTATGTGGAGTTGTTCAAAAACTCAAGTCAGTGGTAAAAAATGAATCCACTCGTTAAATTAAATGTGAACTCGGAAAACCTGAGTTTTTCAAATTCTTGTATGAATATTTCTATAAGCATATATTTATATATTATGGGAGTCTAACCTGGTTGTCATGCAGCTCATACCACAGTGCTACCAGGTTGTAAGCACCATTATTTCTCAAACTAAACATCGATAGTTGTATACAATGAAATACTTGGATATATCCTCAGTTTTTTCATTTATAAAATTCATCAACCTGGCAATTGAGTTGACTCAGGCAAGTTTTTCCACCTTGAATATGAGTTTGTATTCATTGAATATGCATGTAGGAAAAATAACTTCTTTCTGCTTGGAAAGATCATGTTTCCGTTCTCTTTCATTCATGGTCTGGAACATAGTTGTCTGGTGCGGGTGCGTTCTTGGGAGCGGGAGCTGGCCGGGGTCTGCAGAACCGTGGATTGTTGGAAGCACCTTATGGTTGGGATCGTCGTCCATACGATCCTATATCAAGGGAGCACGATCCTTGTCACGATTCCATGAGGAAGGAATCCCAATAAGATGTTTTAAGGGATCGATAATGATGCATGGGTTCACAGTATCATTGGGCAGAAACCTGAATCAGTGCCGAATAGAGAAAACATCATATGCATTGCGCTATGCACTTGAGAACCGCGGTTCAAACCTCCTGGGAACTAGGATCACAATATAGGGATCCGTGTTCCATCCAAGATCCCTATCTGGAATTGCGGGATCAAGGTTCCGGAACGGATCCGTGACCTTTCCTTCAAGGTTCCAGCAACTATACTTTGGAATGTCTTGATTCTTGGTGTTGTACTCATGTATAAAGTATGGGCGCCATTTCACGTACTTTTTAGTTCTATTATATTATCTTGTGATGGTCAACACCACCTCTAGGAAGCATAATCTTTCTTTCTCATACTTTTGATAGGGTTGAAAAGTTTAGGGAGTCATTTGCTGGCGCCCTGTGTTAGGAGACCTAAAGCGATGGGCATTGCAATCTACTGTGGAATATACGGGTATGTAGAAAGAGGCCAAGCATTCTTTCCATTTCTATTGTATTACAGTGTAATGGAGTGTGCATTTTGAAGGGTCACTCCATTGCTTTTGCTGTTGGCAAACACTCGGCAATGTCTCCCCTTTGAACTACAGAAACCTTAGCTGTATTAGATTTTTATGCCATAAGAATGACTCGCCAAACCGAGCCTATTTCTGAGTTTAGTGACCTTATGCACAGAGGAGCGCCGTTCTTTGGAGGGGAATATCTGAAGTTTACTAAGAAAATGTTGGATATTTTTGGGTACTAAATGATGTTAAGGGCAAAATAAAGATTTACCTAGGGAAGTCGCCTTCGATACGGGGAAATGTAGAGGTAGCATTGTATTTTGATACTAACTCAGTTTAGAAATATGGTATAATCTCTAATGTTTGCTTATCAAATATAATTTATCCAATTATATCGAAAAAAGAAGAAGAAAAGAAAGAAATACGATGGCATGAAAGAGAGACATGGAATAGTACTTTCTGTTGAGGGATTCTAGACAACTATGTAAAAGCAATGAGCATATGGAGAACGTGGCATGAGGTATTGATGCACGCATTGCAATATCTTTTGAACATGCTATAATCAAGGATAGTTGTCCAATTGTTGGACAACTGTCCAGGAATTGGATAACTATCCTTGATCACATAATGCTGCCCAAAAATGGAAAGGATGTATGTTCCAAATGTTCATTGTTGGAAAGTTGGTCCTGCTTGTGTCGAGGATAATCTGGAATTTTTTGTTTGAAGAGTAAACCATTTTTTAGTGTTGCAAGGGACACAAGAGGCTGGTTATATGGCGGAACCAAGAAGTGTTGTGTTGACATTGTTATTAAAGTTTGTGCTACATGTTATGTGTATTTTAGTTATATATATTTCTGTATCTGATGATGTAGTGTTTATTAATTACATCTAAAGTGTATTGTTAAGTATAATGCAGTGTACATGAAAATGTATATAATAACTGCATTGTGGCAGCGGTTATGGATGAGTACCATGACCATGTGTTTTGGAAACATCCTTTTTCTTTTTTCTCAAAGACGAACTAAATGCAAAAATTTATGTCATGAATAGGTTAGATGTTTAAGATGAACAAGCATTGATGCATACCTCGTTAGACCTTGTTTATTTCACTGTAAAGTATTTGACTGTCACTTTTTATGTTTTAGGGTGTTAAACCTTAGATGAGGATCTTATACCATAGAAAGTCATGAATGGCTTTGAAAATCATTTGAGAGAGGTGATAGAAGTCTAAACTTCAATAGTTGTGAAACACAGTCACCTTGACCCATGTTCCTTTCTCATAGAGACTGCCTTGGATGGATCTTTTCATCTTTCATTGCAGATTCTTTTTGCATGTTTTATGAGACATCCAACACAATTAATCCTAGCATTCTATGTGTGTCACAAAAGGAATCACTAAAAACAGAGAGAGAGAATGTGCTTCACAAAAGGAATCACTAAAAACAGAGAGAGAGAGAGAGAGAGAGAGAGAGAGAGAGAGAGAGAGAGAGTGCGTAGTTAGGAACGACGAACTAAAATTAACTTTAACTAACTGTACTCTCTCTCTTCTCTCTCTCTCTCTCGCTACTACTAAGTAGTAACGTCTACTCTCTTCGTGACGTCTACGTTACTAACTACTTAAGTTTATTTTTACTTCGTAGGTACGTCGTACCGTTACGTTC
>NW_006499883.1:2710452-2722139 GCF_000471905.2 Amborella trichopoda | reverse complement strand
GAGAGAGAGAGAACGCACCCGGGTGAGGAGGGAGGCGCATGGTGTATGGGGCGAGGGAGGGGCATGGGCGTGGTCCACTGCGAGAAATCTCTGGCAAAGAAGGTCCAATCAGGCAACAAAACCCCTGCAACAAGGACAAGAAGAGTCGCATAGGTAACAACCATTTTCTTGAGAGAGAAACAAGTGTACAACCCCACTATGCACACCACTACCCCCACGCAAACAACACTCAGCTCAAAACCCTTCTCTGCATCTTCCTCTTTCTCTCCCCTCCCCTTCTCACCTGCCATTCTCTCTCTCTCTCCAGGCTTTTCAATTCTATGGCTTCTCTCCTGCTTTTTCCTTTACCCCAATAAGAGATCCTCTGTGTCTCTCTCTCTATAACCATGAACTGTGCCATGAAGCAGGTCTTGGATTTAATGGTTTTTGTTGGTGAGCCACCCCCGAGCATTGAAGTCCTCGATGTTGAAAACTTCATGGGCTCAATAAATGTTCCCGCATATTGCCGGTTATATCTTAAATTTGTAGGGTAGCCAATGGACCTGGAGTTGAACCGGGGCTCTAGGGGTAGACCCGATCCGGGTCAATGGGTCCAAAAATTGAATCCAACGGGTCGAGTCTTGGTCTAAATTTTGAATCCAAATACTGTTTGGGTCTAGGTTTGGGTCCGAGTCCCGGTCCGATAATATTTTTCGGGTTCCAATATATGAAATATATTTCAATATTATTAAAATACATAGATATTTTAATTTTTGGGTTAGGCTCCGTGAATTCGGGTATGCTGGATCTGACCCAACCCATTGCCATTCCCATTAAATGAATTGGGTTTAGCCAAAAGAAATTCTACTCCCTCTTGAGTATATTGTCGATTTACTCCCTTGGGTAAAATCCTACAAGGACTTAGTTTTAGGACCCCAAATTTGAAAGATATAACCTCTTTAATACTTATATTAACCTTAATAGAAATAAAAAAGTATACTTGCACCTTTTAAAATTTTATAAAAAATAATGTCTCAAGATTGAGTAGAGTTTGTTCAAATTTTAAAAGGTAAAGTCTAGGTAGTAGGAAACTCAAATTTTAAAATCTTCTTTTCAAAGTACTCACCTAATAATTTTTAGGTGGCTCCCAAAATTTCACATTTGAATAAAAATCCTCCCAAGTAGGTCAACTACATGTGCTCGTTGGAAAAATCTTATCAACAATTTCACGATAATCTTGTGTCTTGACCACCCGATCATCACTGTGAAAAAGAAAGAGTTCAAAGGTTAACATATGATTTTAGAGCAATCAAAATGAACGGTCCAAAAGAAATCTGAAATCCAAGTTTAAAATCATAATTTTTTTCACCTTTTCTGTTTGTTTTGAAGATTTATAATATTTATAATATTATTTTGAAGATTTATAATCGTGGTAGTTGGGTCATCCATGTGTGCAGCTGCCAATAATCCAGGCCAGACCTCGGGCTTCGTGCCACAAGAGAGTAACTGTTCATCGGGCCGGGCCATTCCTTAGAGGCCGGGTAAAAATTGTCCAGAGAATCCCGAAAACTTGCCACCGGGTCAGCCTTGACTTTTTGGCCCTGCCCAATAAGGCCTGGCCCATTTAAAAGCCTTTCTTTTTTTACTTTTTTTTTATTATTAATTTTTATTTTTTAAATCTTCACACGTCAAACTTTTCTAGCTTTTCTTGTTTATAGAAAAAAAAAAAGTTAAAATGTTTCATAAAAAATTTTAAACTCATCCTCTGGCTCTAGAAACCTAATCTCCTTATAATTTAAAGACATGGGTGGAAAACTAAAATTTTAGATGATCGACAGATGGAAAATCATCATTGTGTCTTGTCATTAATGACGAGGTTCATTTTATTATTTGGCAAAACTTCAATGTATTACCCTCGGAAGCTTTTGGGGGTTAACATAGTATCCCTTTCTCTTGTTATTTTAGTTTTTTGTTCACTAATTCATGACCATTTTGGCTCCATAGACTAGTACATAATTGAGCTAGAATTATTTTTTTCATGTTTCACAAAAGCTCATGTATTTTATGATTGTTTTTGCAGGTGTATGTCACATTTTTTTTTGTAACATCAAAAGTTTTACAAATTTTGGGCTTCAAAACTTCAATCTTCATATGAAGCAGGTAATGAGTTACATGTATGAATAGTGGGTTGAATGAAGAGTTAGCTTGCAAACATTATGCTGAAGATTCCACCTAGATTGAAAGAAATTAATGGAGTAGAATGAAGTTGCAAAATGTGAAACTTTCTTCCACCTCAACGTTGGACTTTAGTTTATCCATGATCTAGGGAAGGAAAACCCTGATGTACATAAATATAGAAAAAGCATGGTAATAAGAAACATCCTCTCCAAATTTTAGCCAAATTTGCCGTAGGAATTAGGAGAAAAGACCAAAAGAATAAGGGGTCATCGACCTATTTTTGTTGTTTTTTTGGGTGAATGATACCTGCAGTAGCATGAAAATAGTATGCTACTCTGGAGATCTCTTAAAAAATAGTAGCAGATTGATCTAAAATTTTGGATTTAAGCATTTCAGGGGGCCTTCCCATCACCGTACAACATTTCAACTCCATTGCTCCCTCGGTAAATTGACCCACTTTTCTATGGTACGAGATTGCTGTCTATGCTACCAAAACTTTTCTTGAAAATATTTTTCGAGAAAACATTATCAAATGAAGGTATTTTCATATGAAAGCATTTTTCTAGAAAGCATGTTTTTAGAAAACATTAGAAAATATTTTCTCAGAAAACAAATTTCTTAGAAAACTATTTTTTAGAAAACAATTTCTTAGAAAACTAGTTTTTAGAAAACATTTTCATATGAAAAGTATTTTTATATGAAAACATTTTCTAGATTTTTTTTTTTCTAGAAAGCATTTTTTTAGAAAACATTTTCTCAAAAAGCATTGTCTGGAAAACATTTTCTCAGAAAGCATTTCCTTGAAAACATTTTCTCATAAAGTATTTTCTTAGAAAGAATTTTCTCAGAACACATTTTCTTAGAAAGCATTTTCTCATAAAGCATTTTTCTGGAAAATGCTTTCATATGAAAATGTTTTCTAAGAAAACATTTTCTAAGAAAACATTTTCTAAAAAATTGTTTCTAAAAAAATATTTTCTCGAAAATATTTTTTGAGAAAATATTTTTAGGAAAATATTTCTAGAAAATGCTTTCATGAGAAAATAGTTTCATATGAAAATGCTTTATATTTTCTAAGAAATTGTTTTCTGAAAAATATTTTCTAGAAAGTGTTCTATGAGAAAATATTTTTCAGAAAAATGTTTTCTAGAAAAATTTTGATATGGAAATGTTTTCTTGAAAATATTTTCATATGAAAACATTTCTTAGAAAACATTTTCAGATGAAAATATTCTCTCAGAAAACATTATCTCAGAAAACGTTTTCATATGAAAATACTTTCTAGAAAATGTTTTCTTAAAAATGCTTTCATATGAAAATGCTTTCTAAAAAATGTTTTCTAGAAAATTTGTTCTAGATTTTTATTCCGGAGGTTCTCCAATTATAAGGATCCTCCAAAATTTGCTCGGGTGTGTGATTGTTTGTGGGGATTTTCAAGCCTTTTTTACTTTCTTGGTAGCTAAACATAGATACCTATTTCTTGTTGGAGCATACAACCTTGTATTTTTGTTTATGGGCCGCTTCGATCAGAAACCAACATCTATCCTACCTTTTTATGGTTTTAGGGTGAAATGAGGACTTGGTGCCCGCCTTAGATTAGAAGTTTGTTTTTAGGAATAGGTTACCCCAATAGGGTTGGTTTGATGCTCTGATACATAAATACGGCCAAATAAATTGCCACCCTGAATGTCGAGCACCCAGTTGATGCGAAATGCGAGACATTTGATGATGTTTGGTTGTCATTAGAGGCTTCTAATTCCATCGACTTTTGGTGGTACCTTTTATTTTCTAGGTTTTCCCTTGCACAATTCGGTTGGACAGGTACCTTCACTGGTTTGCTCCCACATTGATTGCATTTATTATGCTATGTATTTATGTTACCTTCGCGGAAATAGGAATCCCAAAAATTGGATCCCATCAATATCCAGTTAGAAATAAAATATGAGAGATCACGAGCCATAATACGAGAAATAAAATATGAAACACACAACCACACAAACACAAAGATTTACGTGGTTCACCCTAAGAAGGCTACATCAATGGATACAACAAACTGAAACCCACTATACTAATAAAAGTTACATCACAGATTTTGGGATAGAGATTTATATCTCTAACCCTAGACAAAACCTAATAAAGCAAACCCTTTTAGATCCGCTATTTGGATCGGCACAACCCGTCGATATCTCAGCTCTATTCTACAGCTAAACCACTATCCAAGAAGAGGCCCATCTTAGATCCACAATTGAGCTATTGTACACGAGGAGAACCTTGAGAGCAACTGAGATTTTCTCTCTCTAAAAGGTGAAACCACTCAAAATCTTTATAGGACTTTCTATCTCTAAAAGATGAAACCGCTCAAAATCTTCATAAGAACTGCTTCTCTACAAGAAACCAGCCTATCAATCTACAGGAGACACATCCATGGTGTTTTTCTCTGTAAGAAGCTCTCTTCTCTCTAAAAGGAGGTATTGTCGATGCGGAGGCGGCCCTGCCTCTCTCTTTAGAAGAAGATACCTTTCCCATATGATGACCCAAATAAGGCTATCTCTTTAGAGAAAGCCACATTTCCCATATAGTGATCCAAATAGAGTACACAAATTCTCTGCACTTTCATCATATATATAAAAGGTTAGGAGTTCACACCAAATAAAAAACTTCATATAAGTGTTACATATATCTCAAGAACCAAGAGATATTCTAAGAGTCCTACTCCTTTTGAATTTATATTTCCTTTAAGAAACTTGTCAATATCAATCTCAATTCCACATAACATAAGATTTCCTTATGTGGGTGATTTTGGATAATCACCCTATCCAACAGTTTAGTCATAGCAAGGTTAAAAGGGTTTTATTGGATTTGACGTTGCCGATCTTCCAATGCAGAGGGCAGCCATTTTATGAAATCGCATCTCACTATGAGGAATATACCATGACACTGCCTTCATTTTCTAGGTTTGTGCCCACACTATTTGCTCGGGATCGGTTCCTTCATAGTTTTGCTCTGAGCTCAATACCATTTGTTGCGATGGGTGCCATTTTTGGTTTGCTCCCAGCAGGTTTTGGTGGGCCTCATTAAAGGTTTTTTGCCATACAATTGGTTCATATAGGCATCAGTTTGCGGGTATTTTTGAAGCACCTACTCCTACTCCCAGTGCAAATAATAGAGGAGGTGGTTGCAACCGTGGCTTTCCGACACCAAGTATATCTGAAAAGCCACAGAAACATGTCTACAATAAAGCCCCTACTATAAAAAGCATCTATATAACATCTCGGCCCCAAAAAAGGCACATGAGTGCCTTAATATCCTGAAGACATTTCTCAAGTTTTAACCTGATTGGGGAAGGCTACAAGGAGATACAAGGAAAGTGAGATAAAGAAGTATTATGCTTCATAGGTGTACAAGCAAACAACACAGTAATACTCCTGGAAATCGACCTCAAATGGCCTCTAGACCATCCCGGACGACGGCAGAAGATTGAAAGACCCTCAAGCCCCAACCCCCAAAATTCAATCCAAATGGACATTTCTAGTCCTACGTTCCAAAATTGGGTAGTTTCTATACTATTTAAGATTCCACATCTAGTTTCCAAAACTAGCAACATGCTACAGCGCATCCTCCGAAATTGGTGAACTTTGTGCCCTTAGATCTCTTTATCCGCAACCTGGATCAAGCCAAACTTTGGATATGTCGTGCTCCTCGGCTAGCGTTGATCTTTTAATATAGGGCTCACATTTGATCGTTGACTGGATTGGAAGCTATCCTAGAGAGAAATCTGAAAGTTCTCAAGCACATGCAAAAATTAGTTTGCGTGACCTCTTCGTCCTTTAACGATCATAATTTCATATCCGACCATCGAATCAAGCTCAAACATAGTGTATTTCGATTGTGACTTGATTATCGTTGATTTGGCATAAAAAAAGTCACGATCGTTGTCCGAGACAATGACCATCCAAGGTTCAAAAGTGGGCAAAATTTTTGAGATAACAAAAAATTGATTTTTTGGCGACTTGCCAAAATTATAACTTAGTAAATTGGGAGTCATTTTGCATGATTCTCGATGCAAAATGTGCAAAATGATCGTGTCGGTATCCCCTTTGATCTACCATTAAAAACTCAAAATAAACTCGGTATTTTTAGAGTAATTGATTGGAGAACACAAGAAAAGTTTGCATGAAAACCCTGAAACCCCAAAAACATCAAAAACTTCATCAAATCTCTATGGTTCTTTGTAAATCATATACCAATATGATGATGATGAGACAATCTATGATTTTTTGGCGATAGATTGTCTATTTTGGTGTCGGAAATGCCAAAGCCAAGATACTATGTGATCGGGGTTGGAAGAGGCCCTTTTTGAAAGACCTATTTGGAAATTTTGAATTGTGCATGGTTTTTTTGGTCAATTTTTTTTTTTTGCACGAATTTCAATTATATTTTTGATAATTTTATTTTCATTCAATTCTTTAGGGTTTTGGACATCTATACTTGTTTAAAAGGGGAGCTCTCCATAAATCCCTAACTCATGTAACTTAAAGAGATCTCATTTTGCTTTAGGTTAATGAAACTCTGATACTTCGAAAGAAGAAGAGAGAAATATTTTGCAAAAGAGTTCTTATATCTAGCCTTAACCCAAAGTTAGTTACTTTTAATTACTTTAATCAAACTTTAACCCACTTTAATTAAGTCTCTACACTTAACCAAGAGTCTCGTAAACCCTAACCTAATCCCACTTTCTTAACGCAACCACTTATCCCACGTCCCATCCTACTATCTAAGCTACGCTTTAAGCTAAACCATAACCCATAGCTAATCATGCACCCCATCCTAGTCTATACCTACCATACTCTCTAGGCCCCACCATACCATACTCTACAGCCAATACTCATTGTACTCACTCTACCCTACTACCCACCTTGCACCATACTATACTTCCCATGTTCATCCAACCCACTTAGCCTAAGCTGGTTTAAGAAGGCTCTCCTACGTAGTGGCACCTGTATGAGCTAGGGCCCGGTGGACCCTGTTGAAGGATCCCTCAGGGTGCATCGGCTAGTTCTAGCAGCTTTTCCCGTTGTCGTCTACCGTACCCTAGGGAAGGTGTTGCTGTAATTCTGTCGGATTCTAGTCGGCCTCTCTTATAGCCACATACCTAGATGCCATCTATCTACTCACAACCGAAGCCGAACCAAACCTAGTAAGCGCAAAGGACACACCAATCATTGTGAGTGTGCGAACACCGACGAGGTTGGGAACGTGAAGGAGTCGGATCAAACCGCGTTTGTGAGGGATGTTGGAGGGCTTTCGGTGGCAACCCTATGCCAGGATGGATCTAAGAGGGCTAAGTGCCAGGCGCGTCCGATTCCAATTGTAGATCCGAGGCATTTCAAATTCGTTGGTTACCCATGGCACTGCATCACACGTTTTTATTCAAGGACGTACTGCAAGAGCAACCGGGTCACACTCGCGTGCGTACACGTGCACGCAAGGGCGGCATGGGGGGATGTCCGTGGTGGCTGACCGTCCAATACCCTTAAAGGTTTGCTGTCGTCTAGACGTTGTTTGTAATGCAAAGTGCCCTATCTACTTTGCCTTCAGCATGTGGGCTGCACTGGGTGCCTTTTTAAGGGCTTGCTCCTGGGTTCACAACCGCAAAGAGTGGTGCAAGGTGCCATTTTAGGGGCTTGCTCTAGGTTCACCAGGTATATTAATTTCTTTACAATTGCAAGGGGCCATTAAAGACATAAATCCTGGTTGCTGGGCAGGCTGGTTGTGACCAACAGGATTTGAAGGTGCATCTTACTTTGATTATTTAAAGTAGTCTAGTCTGCTTTTGATAAAATCAGTGATTTAAAAATTGGATCGGTGTCTCGAATCGGGCACCACAAAATCCATTCGGATATGTGAATCGACGTTTCGGATCGGAAATCAAGCAGAATCGGTAATTTTTATCTCCAAAATCTTTAAAAAATCATTATAAATCTCTAAAAATAATATTATTTTCATTTGTAAATGAATTTAGGAGTGGTGCATTATGCATTTTCATTACTTTGTAAAAATAGGTGATTATTGAGACATCGTTTTTCTATCTAGATGTTTATATAATTAAAATAAATAAATTAATAAATAAAATATAAGACTTAGTTATCATTGTAATTAGTATAATTATTAATTACAATATTATAATAAACGTGATTCAAAAAACAAGGGTATGACCCTCACAGATAAATAAATCTAATATATAACAATTAGTTTGGATAGAAATATAGAATTTAGAAATATAAATTTACAATAATTTAATAAAATTAAAAATTAAATGAATAAATTCATACTTGTAATGTCAGGTAACTAGTTACAAACACTTCCATGTTAGAAGATTAAAAAAATTAATTTCGCACATAAATAAGTATTACATCAAAGTATCAAACATTTATTAATTTGTTTTACTTATCCAAAATTATTACAACTTAACTAACTATAATAATATATATGGAAATTGAGGTTGTTAGTTTATAATTTTAAAATTTATAATTATTTTACTATACAAATGAAAATATAAAATGTTTTATATGTCATCTAATTTAAAAAATCTTATTTACAATTATAAGAAAAAATAATATATTATAAAAATTATAATATAAATAAATTAATAAATAATATTAAAGATTTGGTTATTAATAAATTAAAAAAATATATTTGCAATGTGGGATAATTGATAAAGTTACTTGAAATAAATTCTAAAGTGGTATGAGTTAGTGTTATTTTTCTATCTTAAAATATCCTCTAAACTTTTTTTTTTTTTAATATCGAATAGATTAGAAATATTATTATTACTATTTTTATTTTTATTATCCTATCAGCTAGTACTAAAATTTTAATCCTAATTAACTAATTAATTAATTACTACTCATATAATAAAATAATGTCATGATATAATAGCTTAATAGAGTTTTTATGTTTTTTTGGTAAGTAAATTTTAAATTGTTTTGGTGAAAGATAGGGGTGATGGGCACCTAATTATTACTTTTAATAATTTTTTATCATCAAATTTCATTGCCACAATCGGACATACAACTTTCTTATTCATGGGCATACACCGTCGTGCGTATGATATCTCACTGCAATTTATCCTAAGCTAATAATATTTGTCAACATTTTTTCAATTCACAGATATATCTCATATCGAAGCGATGTGAGAAGAACGAATACTATAAAATAACCCAAAGATCTACTTATATTGAATGTTGTATTGGCCATTTGAAACGTATGTATTGCACGTTGAAACTTTTTAAGCTGACAATCATGTGTAGGAAGTAAGGTGGGGAGTAAAGCAATCACGTGTAGGAAGTAAGGTGGGGAGTACGGCAATCACGTATAGGAAGTAAGGTGGGGAGTAAGGTGGAATGGCAGCTGGTATGAAAATTTGTCAATCACTATTTCAAAAAAACCAGGGTGGGTGTATATTTTCAATCACATTTCAAAAAAAACCAAGGTGGGTGCATAAAAAAAAAAGTCGAAATTTGTCAATCACTATTTCAAAAAAACCATGGTGGATGCATATTTTCAATCACATTTCAAAAAAACCAAAGTGGGTGCATTAAAAAATAGGAACCCGCGCCGTCTGGTTTTACCGATGGATTTGGAGCGGTATTATCGATGCCCGATTTCGGATCGAATATCTGATCTGGGCGGAATTGACAATTCTTGAAACTTTTGAAGCGGTATTATCGATGCCCGATTTCGGAGCGAATATCCGATCCCGGCGGAATTGACGATTCTTGAAACTTGTAACCTATTGTAAATCTTTTATATTTTAAATTGGCACCAAACATGATCTTTGGTGGCTAGATAAAACTGTAACCTATTGTAAATCTCTTATATTTTATTCATCAATTTAAATTGGCACCAAACATGCCGGTATCCTTTTTTGTGTAGCACTTCTCATTTAATAAAAAAAGAGTTTTCACTTTTCATATCCTTCCATATTGCTGACTTGGTTTGAATTTTGACAATTACTTGGTCGAATATTTATAGATAGAGTTTTGTTAGAGTGCTTTCATTATGGAGCAATTTAAAATGCTAATAAACAAATTATAACTAAAAAACCGACCTAATAAAATAGATGTAATAAATCTGTAGTGGACATTTTCATCCCTAAAAAAAAAATTTGGGGGCACTAAAAAACGGTTTTTGGGACATGGGGTTTTCTCCTCCGGCTCAAATTTGAAGCACCCAAAAACAGGGCACCCTCTTCCTCTTTCCACGCTTCCTTCACGATCAACCCTTCCACCCACCGGAAATAGTTTCAGCTGCCTGATAATTGCCGTAGCCCACCCGTGAAACAACTATATTAGGTATTCATCGATCTATCCCTTTTGGAAAACCCTAGCTCTATATCCTCTTTGCCTTTCTCTTACCCCATCCATCTCTCTCTTATCTGGTTTTTTTTTTTTTTCAGGTTCACAAGCACATAGAGCCCATCTCGCTCTCTCTCTCTCTCAAGTTTCACGTTTTTAGCTGGTCTTTTTTTTCAGGTTCGTCAAACACAGAGAATCCATCTCTCTCTTGATAGAAATTTGTTGCGAAAAAGAATTCAAAATATAAAATAAAAATGTTTCCACACAAAAGAACAGATAGGAAGCTTGTAACAAAACTTTCACTATTGCTTTAGATTAAAAAACAAGATTGTAGTATAATAGGGCAATATGATATGCAGGACTATCACTTCAGTGATCTATTTTTTTATTCTACCTCTCTCACTCTATGGGCTGGTTCTTAACAACACACTTCATTTAGCATAACCAGTGTTTAAAAAAACGCCGAGTCGAACCGGACTCGCTCGGTTCGACTCGATAATCGCCATGAACGGATCGAATCGGCGAAAAAAACGGGAATCGTCTGGTTCTAGAGAGAACCGGACGATTCTGTACAGTGAATCGGCGAGTCCCATACGGTTTTTTTTTATTTTTTATTTTTTATTTTTTTATTTTTTTTGTATAATCCATGATAGATTTTTTTGTAATACTTGATCGATTTTTTTATAATCCATGATCGAATTGTTTTTTTTTTTTGTAATCCATGATCGAATTGTTTTTTTTTTTGTAATCCATGATCGAATTTTTTGTTTTTGTAACCCATGATAGAATTTTTTGTAATCCATGATCGAATTTTTTGTAATCCATGATCGAAATGTTTGTTTTTTTTCTTGTAACCCATGATCAAATTTTTTGTTTTTTTGTTTTTTTTGTAACCCATGATAGAATTTTTTGTAATTCATGATCGAATGTTTTGTAATACATGATCAAAATGTTTGTTTTTTTTGTAATCCATGATCGAATTTTTTGTTTTTGCTTTTTTTGTAACCCATGATAGAGTTTTTTGTAATCCATGATTGAATTTTTTGTAATCCATGATTGAGTTGTTTTTTCTTTTTTGTAATCCACGATTGAATTTTTTGTTTTTTTGTTTTTGTAATCCATGATCGAATTTTATGTAATCCATGATCGAATTTTTTGTAATCCATGATTGAA
>NW_006499883.1:2689526-2703052 GCF_000471905.2 Amborella trichopoda | reverse complement strand
GTAGTAGTAGTAGTAGTAGTAGTAGTAGTAGTAGGAGAGAGAGAGAGAGAGAGAGAGAGAGAGAGAGAGTGTTTTGTAGGGCTCTAAACAATAACAGTGCACATGCTTCTTTTCTCTCAGGGGAAGAGGTCGATTTGTGACCAATTATACGAGGCAACCAATTACATAACACACCAGAAGGAGAAGATCCAGGAACTGAGGGAGACAGGGGACAGGCTCAGGAGTGCTGCAACAGTCGAAGTGAGGACCTGCGGAGATGGTATCGAGGTGATGATCCGGGGAAGTCGGGATGGTGAAGTTGGGTCTCCGATGTAGTTGTCGTGTTGGAAGAATTGGGAATTGAGGTGAATTCTTGCGTTTCCACATGCTCCAGGGACTGCTCGTTCCATTGCCTGAGGTGTGAGGTAAGTGCTAATGTGGTGTTCATATTTATTTCATGGAGGAGAAACTTTGTCTCGCAACATATCTATCGTATTTGCAGGTTCGAGACCGCGAAGAGATCGAAGTTCGTGAAATTGAGGAGAAGCTGAGGCATCTCTTTCAGCACTCGTGAAAGAACTTAGAGTTTCTTAGTGTACAGTGGGATTCTTGGGGTTCTCATCTAACAAAATTGGGATGTCATGTTCAATTTCCTCCATGAATTTTGATTCTATTTTACCTTTTATCTAATTTCTTGATCTAATGGAAAGAATTTTTGGGTTGCAACAGCCTGGCATATCACATAACGTCCAAGATTGTAGTTTCCTTGCTAACTGTGAAAAAAAGAAAAAGGGCAGAAAAAGAAGAAAGAATTTTAGGGAGGAGGTCTAAGCGGAATTAACTTTGCAAAATTTTTAATTGGCCACCAAAACCAACTAAAGTAAAATTTCCCTAAATCTTGTTTTGGATGTTGGACTTTGGAATTGTACTCATTATTTTGTTTTTTTATTCAATATATTTGTTTTCTTGAAGCATTTCTTCATGATACTCAGTGCAATCCGTTGTAGAATCCTAATAGCTACCAACCCACATCTTATGGTCATTTCCGAGATCCAAAGCTTTGTGTGGGTAATTTCATCTCTCCTTCCATTTACATGTATTTTAAACTTTCATTGCAATTATTGAGGCTTCATGGATGATCACCCATTCTAGCTGAAATAATTTTTTGGTGATTAATAATTGTCAGTTGCTCTCTAATCTAATTCTTGGTGTCAGTTTTGTTTCTGCATATTACTAAACTTGGTTGCACGTGTTACTGTTGTCAATACCGTGTTAGCTTTTGAATAATATGGAGTTTATATTTGTAATTTCTATATCATTTTCAATTTCTATTCTGTAGACCTATTTTCACATTTATTGTTCAATTATGCATGTGTGGGGGAGGGAGATTAGGAATACTTCACTGGTCAGTCTATCAATAATTGGTTTTCTAATGAAAATAGACATTGATAAACAAGATTACTTCTCATTGATTGTAAATTAGTACAAAGAACAAAATTGGTAAACTTAATGGAAACTGATGCAAAATAGATAGTGGGTTGTAGTGTGCAGTAGAGGTGTTATGTCATGTATTGGGTAGTTATTATAGAGTTGTTAGTTATTGTGTAATGTGTTTGAATGTTAGTTATTGTAAGTGTGAGTAGTTATTAAATATATTGTTAATTATTGTAAATGGGTAAGTTATGGCTGTAAGTGGGGTATAGGCCAGTTGTTAGGTATTTATCTGAACCTCTATTTAATAAAGAGATGTGCAGTCAGCAAAGAAGTGAAGCAAATAAAGCAAGTGAATGAAAAGAGCTTTATACTTACACGTATGTGAATGAAGTAGATATTAAAACGGAGTCCAAGTAGTTCAAGTGAGGTAATTAGGGGGACTTCTACGGCCCTTTAGGCCACAGCATGCTCACTTAACCTTTATCTTTTTCTCCTTATCTTGTTTATATTTAATACTGCTCATATTTTTTGAGTAAGTAATCCCTTGTTGTGTTAAAATAGAAATATTGCCCCACTGTGTGTGTGTGTGTTTTTTAACATTACTTTCGGTTAAAATTGGATAGGTTAAACATAAGGAAATAAGGTTTTGGATTCCACATCATTATTTATCTAGACAGAATGCATATTCTCTTATATATTAGGTTGTTAGCTGGAATACAATCTAGATGGCTCTATTTTTCAAAACTAATGGAATACAATCTAGATGGCATTATTTTTCAAAACTGTGTTGGTCTCCTTTTCTACACTGTATAAGTGACTATCTGTGATTTGTTATTAGTTAATAAGAATGTTTGGTTCATGCTTGGGTTTCAAGTTCACGTTTTCATTGTGATTACATTAACTTAAAACACCTTTCCTTTGACTAATTAGATACTCTTTTGTCGAAAAATTACATGTAACAATTATATTCCATGTGAACTTTATTAAATCATGATTAAGATATACAAAACGCTATATTGCTGAATATGGTGTTAATAGCTAGCATCTTTTTTAGTTTTTTATTTTTATTTTTTTGTGTAATTCAACTGTGGGATTTGAACTTTGGGTGAAGTACTGCATTTCTCAACAGAAAACCACTAAAGTTTCATTGACTTTTCGAACCTATATATAGTCACATCCTTCAATCTCACCCTGTTAAAGGTAGAATATCTTTGATTAAATGCCTTTTCTTTGGAGCTCAACGAACTTGTTGAAAACATTTATCGAGATGTAGCAAGTTTGTGACTGAGGTTGAATGCTTTAGGGGTGGATTTCTGTCTTTCATGAGATAAAGTCCTGAAAACAGTTACATGATGCAGATATTGGGCTATGTACATTTAGATATACATGCAAATCTGTATATATATGACGTCCATAAATCTTAAGTTCAAGAGTAGGTCGTCTTGAAATGAGGGTAAATCGATAATGGATAATTGATTCTCTCTTCTAGATATATACTTGGGTGAGTATATCTACAAAATTACTTGTTTGTCTAAACTAAGATATACAGAGGCAAATTATTTTGAAATAACCTTATTGATACGAACACCATGAGTATGTCAAGCTGATTGATTCTTTTATGAATGTATCTTTCTTGGTGATTGCTTAGAGGCACCCCTAATGTTCTCTTTTCTTCCTTTATATTGGGTATGTAACAAGGGGAAACAAACCTAGTTCAATGTGGACTTTCCCTTTATATTCAATTTTAATAGCAATAATTCTCCCAACAAGGAGTAAACTTTGGAATACACTCTTGTTTTTGAAGACTTCATTCAATTGCCCTTTATTTTGGGGATTGTCTACAAAGAGATCAATTTTCTTTTGCATAAGGAGATCACAACT
This sequence comes from Amborella trichopoda, assembly GCF_000471905.2. The sequence continues at coordinate 2,699,758 of NW_006499883.1, read as the reverse complement.
ATTCCCACTCATTAGATGTTAAATTGGATAGTTTAGGGTGAGTTATGTAGTTCGAGAAATTTTTTTGGAACTTTGTGTCTATTTAATGACACTCTTACGACCACCCATTTTGAAATTTAAGAGAGAAAAATGATTTGTGACCTCATTTTTACAAAAGAGTCTTTGTAGATAATTCCTATTTTGGTTGCACTACTTTAACAACCTTATTATTAGTTGCTTTTCCTGTGCTCTATATTGGAGCATATTTATGAACCAAAAGTTAAAAGTTTTCAACATATTCGTACTCCTTTGTCCCTCATAATCCCCCAAAACCATGCTATTTCTTGGTGATATGTGAAATTGTCTTCATCTCTACTGCTCTCGTGCTCTCTCTACATCTTCATAGTATTATTGCACTCTTTGTTTTTCAACTTTCAAATGACCAGAGGAAAAGTTTTTTGCCCTACTCTAATTTTCTTCGGTTATATGCTTATGCTTTAGTTGGCCATATTATTCCTTTGTGTAGTGCTAATTGTGCTAAGTTGGTGGTGCATTCTACTTATAATTTTTTCCGCAGCTTAAAAAATTATATACATTTTTGCGTCATAATAAAATATTTATTACTTCACCCTCTATGGCTGCATTCTTTGCTCATATTGTCAATACAGGAACACAAGATTCTCCTTTGTCATCTTCCCATTAGTTCATGTCAATTAGATATCTAATTCAAATAAAATGCATGGATCACACAAATTATTCAAATAGAACTTTGAGACCTAAAAATATTCACTGCAGCTCCTTTGAAAATGGATTTTGATGTGAAATCTAAAAACAGAAAAGAAGTAATTTGTCTCTTTCTCTCTAATCGCCGCCTCTCTCTCTTCTCCAACTCATCACCTTCAGCGCCTCTATTCTCTCTCTGGAACTATTCCACGTCATTCCACCAATAATAGGAAGGCACGCACAAATATTATGTTACTTTGTGGTGAAAAAAAAATAGATGGTCAAAGACCATAAAAAACTAAGTAGTATGGTGGTACAAAACCCTATAAAAAAAGGATGACATTCGACATATTTAGTGAATCCGAAAATCCATCCAAAAAAGGATCTCGAGAGATATTTGTACAAGAAAGTTAAAAGAAGGTTATGGTCCTTAATGACCATTATATTTGTTTGTTATCAAAATCATTTCCATTGTATCAATGAAATAGTGAAATATCTTTGAGCCCCTACTGCCTCCTCTTCACCCCTATTATCTTTCCTTCCTATTTTCTGATCAAATTATTATATTGACGCTTCCTCAAATTTCCAACATTTGGTATAAGAGCCTAGATTTTTGCTTCCTAAAAGGCCCCCGCATCAACCTCGGGTATGAATTATACCCAAAATTTAATACCCATCCTACATGGAGAAGATTACGACTCATGGATTCTCCAAATGAAGACTCTCTTTATCTCACAAGATCTATGGAATATTGTTGAAGAAAGTTATGCAGTACCAGAAGATGCAGCAACACTTGATTTGTGGTCGCATGCAAAGCAAAATGAATTCAAGGAAAATAAAAAGAAAGATGCAAAAGTTCTTCTCTTCATCCAGCAAGCTGTAAGTAAATCTATCTTTCTTAGAATAAAAATTTCTTCAAAATCAAAGAAGCTTGAGATATTTTTAAAAATGAATTTCAGGGATCTGAAAAAGTGATTTCTATCAAACTCCAAAATTTATGGAGAGAATTTGATGATGAAATATAGTGAAGCTGTTCAATACTTTTTTACTAGAGTTGCTAGAATAATAAATCAAATTAGATGTTGTGGAGATGATATTCCTGATAAAAAACTTGTTCATAAAATTTTGAGAACCCTGCCTGTAAAGTTTGCCCATGTTGTAGCTGCCATAGAAGAGTCAAAAGATTAATCTAAATTTTCATTACAAGAATTAAGTGGGTCTCTTGAAGCACATGAGCAAAGAATGGATGGATTTTCAAACCAGAATAGAGAACAAGCTTTTCAGTAAAAAATGACAATTTCATAAAAGAAAAATATTGAAGAAAATAAAGAAAGGGGGACATTTCAAAATTATCGAAGACGTCATGGAAGAAATTTTTTTTTCAGAGGCCAAGGAAGAGGAAGAAATAATTTCAACAACTATAGAAATCCAGATAGAAAAGGTAAATCTGAATCTTACTGTATTATTTGCAAAACATTGGGACATGAATCCAAGGATTCCCGATATAAATGTAAAAAATGTAGAAACCCCAATCATTCTCAAAGAGATTGTTGGTTTCAACAAAAAAATGATATACAGAAAAATAAAGCACATTTCTCTGAGAAAAATAATAATACAAGCCATATGTTTTATTCATGCATGAATGTTCAACATAATTCATATGATAGTTGGTATTTGGATAGTGGTTGTAGGAATCATATGAAAGGAAATCGAAGCACTTTTGTTGAGATAGATGAAAAAGTCACTTCTCAAGTTAAGCTCGGTGATGGGAAGCTCCAAAATGTTGAAGGAAAAAGAGTAATTACTGTAAAACCAAAAGGAGGTAATCCTAAATTAATTTCTGATGTACTTTACGTTCCTGGCATGATTCAAAATCTTTTAAGCATTGGTCAATTGATGAAAAAAGGATATTCGGTCATTTTCAATAGAGATGAATGTGTGATTTTTGATAAAAAAAATAAACAGACCATAGCCAAGACCCCAAATAAGGTTTTTCCTATGGTGATGCTGTCATGTGAAAATTATGCATTGAGTTATGAAAATATTGATAAATCTTACTTGCGGCATTTAAGATTTGGGCATTTAAATTTTAAAAGTTTGAAATTGATGAATCAGAAAGGTATGGTAATTGGACTACGACCAATAAATGATGAAAGAAAAATATGTTGAAGATCTCTTGAAAAGATTGAGAATGTCAAATTGCAAGCCAGTGAGTACTCCAATGCTAATGAATGAAAATTGTCAAAACATGATGGTACAGAAAAAGTTGATGCATCGATTTATCAAGGCTTAGTTGGATCTTTAATTTATCTGACTAATATAAGGCCAGATATTGTGCATGCAGTTAGTATTTGTTCCAGGTTCATGAATGAACCAAGTAAATTGCATTTTGCAGCAACAAAAAGGATTTTAAGATATAACCAGGGAACAAAGAAACATGGTATTACATATATTTATGAAAATAATACTAATCTTGTTGGATTTTCTGATAATTATTGAGCAGGTTCTATTGATGACCGAAAAAGCACTTCCGGCTATATATTCTGCCTAGTACAAAAGTGATATTGTGGTCATCAAGAAAGCAAAATACTGTGGCTCTATCGTCAGTAGAAGCTGAATACATCTCAGCAACAAGTGCAGCATGATAAGTTGCTTGGCTCAGAAGAGTTTATAAGACTTGTAGTAAAAGCAGGATACCCCCAGAATAATTTCTGCAACAACATGTCAATCATTGCAATGACAAAAAAGTCAGTATTTCATAGCCGATCGAAGCATATAGAAATACGACATCATTTTATCAAGGAGCTGACTGGAAAAAGGAAAAATCGGGCCAAAATTCTTCAACACAAATGACCAGCTTGCAGACATCTTCACGAAGACGATTTCAACTGAGAAATTCATCCAGTTCAGAGATTTAATGAGAGTGACAAATTAAGAGGGACGTTAAAAAAAGTAAATTTGTCTCTCTCTCTCTCTAATCACTGCCTCTCTCTCTCTTTCTCCAACTCATCACCTTCACCGCCTCTATTCTCTCTCTCCAGAACTATTCCACCTCATTCCACCAAAAATAAGAAGGTACGCGCAAATATTACCGCGTGTTGGTTACTTTGTGGTGAAAAAAAATGGACGGTGGAAGATCATAAAAAACTTAGTATGGCAGTACAAAACCTATAAAAAGGGGTGGCATTCGACATATTTAGTGAATCTGAAAATCCATCCAAAAAAGGGTCTCTAGAGGTATATGTAACAGAAAAGTTAAAAGAAGGTTATGGTCCCTAATGACCATTATATTTGTTTTGTTATCAAAATCATTTTCGCTGTATAAATGAAATAGTGAAATATCTTTGAGTCGATATTGTCTCCTCTTCACCCCGATTATCTTTCTTTGCTATTTTCTGATCAAATTATTATATCGATGCTTCTACAAATTTTCAACAGTTTGAGTATTCTAGATGTTGGTGCTAATTTACTTAACTTCCTTTACTGGATAAATTAATAGTTTCAAATATTTCTTTTGATATAATTATGCTTTGCAGTATTATCAGAATGTTGCATAATTTATCGACCAAGTTTTTCAATTTTATTGATCTCCAATGCCAATTAAAGTTCTTATTGAACTATTCTAGCTATTAGTAACTAATTGAGGGAACAAAAAATAAAATAAAAAATAAATGGTAAGTCAGTGGGAAATATAGACCTTACCCATTGGTAAGAATGTAGTCAAAGACTTTATCATAGGGCTCGTTGGTACGACCCCGCTAAGGCCCCAAGCCTTTCCTAATTATTTGCGGAATCCATTTAGTTAAAAACGTTTTTCGGAAATGGCATGTATCGTGAATTAATGTTGTTAACATTGAAACCTTGAGATTCATTAAGGACTCGAAGAAAAGTACTGAATATAAATTCCCAGAAAATGATCTAGTAAGCAACTAGAGTGAAGGCTGGACATATGTATTGACCTACATTTTTATTTTTCTTGTGTTAAACAAATCATGGATAGCTTTTCTTCCTTTAAGGTGCTTATGAACCTGATGATTGAAACAATGTGCTAAAGCTCGTTTTAATCTTGAGAGAGTGTTTCTAAGGAAATTTATAGTTTCATATTTATCATAGTTATCTCACATTCAATAAGATATTCTCACATTTTATGCCTGTAATGAGTAGAAACTTCTTTACCAAGCATCATAATGATTGTTTTACTTAGACAGAACACTTTATTGTAGAAATAAAAACCACTTGAGCAATGATACTTTCAAATTCAGTGAATACATAAAATATGGGATTTGTTCCCAGTCAACATTCTTTCATTAAAGATCTAGTCATTCGATTTTGACAATTTTCTAGGATAAGAAAAGTAGATAAATACTGAATAAAAATGAAGAAAGAAAACATTAAAACAACAAAAGCCAAATTAAAGAGATTGAATGGTGTGACCAGATTCTAGCAGCAATCAAATAAAAATATCATGATAATTGTGATATTTATCTAATTCAAAAAAGCCATTATTTTGCCAATGTTAAATGGCTCAACACATCATTTGAAATCTCCTATGACCGTGCATATAGATGGCCAACCTTTAAGGCAAACTGCTCAAGCAGTGTTTGCAAACTCAGCTAGTCCAACTAAGAACCGGCCGGTCAAAAAACTGGCCGATTCAGTTTTGGTCGGTTTTGGTGGTCTTGTTAGGTATTTTAAAAACAATTTAAAAATAGATAAAATCCCAAAAAATTGGGGATTTGTTTTTAATACGTTTTTGAATTTTTGTTTATCATTTGGGCAAATATGGGAGAGTGTTTTCGTTATGAAAGCTTATTTTTACATTTTTTTAAAAATAATTTTAAAAATACCTTTGGGGGCAAATCGATTTTTTAAAATTCATTTTTTCCCTACTTTTTAACTTCATTTAGATGTGTTTTGTTTAATCATGATTTAAATATATTTTTCTTTTTTTTTTTGTATTTGTTTTGGTACTTTTTGGAATGGCGGGGACTTGCCCGATTAGAGCAATTTAACCTGCCAGTTTACTAGTTATTTGATCCTAGCCCTTGGCCGGTTTCCAAAGCCGGTTCGATTTTTCAAACACTGGCCCAATCATTTTGGCCTGAAATAATTGGAAAACCACAAAAAAAATGGACTTCAGGAAATAGAAATAACAGTGTTTGTACGGTTGGATGTGACTATCCAAGAGTAGTCAAATATGGATAATTGAAGAAAAATACAAAAAAGTTTTACGTTAAAATGGAAAATAGAATGCAATTAAGAGAGAGAGAGAGGGAGAGTAAACTTGTGAAGTATCTAGTTAAGAAGCACAAGGGTGTGTAATTCATTGCGGAGAGAATTGAGGAGCCCCAAGAGTAAGGTGGTACGAAGGAAAGAGGTTCTACTCCACACTTTTCGTATATATAAAGAATTCATTTGCAAATTGGATTGACATGCTATACATAATATCTTGAAGGCATTATGAAAAGTGATAGTATACTGTCCATAGCATGCGGACACTTGAAGGGTGCACAATAATTCAGATTGAACTTAATATAAAGTAATTTTAATTTTTACTTTTATTTTAAATTTATATTTACTTAAAATTTTGGATAAAAACAGTAAAACATATTTTAAAAAAAAATATTAACCAAAATAGATTTAATATATTTTTTATTTTTATTTAAACTATTTATTATTATTTTTATTTGATTCCCTTATAAAAATTAATTTAAACCCTAAATTTTTAAAAAATATTATTCAAATAAAGTTAAAAATAAAAAATAAAATATAAAATAAAATTTGATTTTAGCATTTGGTTATGCGCATTTAGATGTGGTTCATTTGGATATGGCCTTATTTAAAATAAACCATTGGAAGGATGTTTGTACACAATTCCAACAATCCACATGATGCGGATGATGCGGATGGGAGACTTTCCCTTATGAAAACTGGGATGTTTTAAAAGATGCAAAAATGGGAAGACACAATTTGTACAAAAAAAAAAAAAAAAAACGTGAAGAAGCAACCATGAGCAAATTTCAGTGATGCGTACAATAGTTTTTGAATAATAAAATCCTTAGCAAGTTATTTCGTTTGAAGAACATGTTATGCCGTTCATACATTCTGTTAATGCATGTTTTAGCCATGCTTCCATTATGAATTAACCCTAATGATGTTAATGTAATGAGTCCCGCTCGGCCATTGAGAAAAACAGAAAAGGAAGAGGACCTACACTGTGGGCAATAAAACTACATAGTTTCTAATCCATGTCTTCACTTTGCCCCATTCTTACATGAGTTGTCAAAAATTGGAAGAAAGAGGGTAAATCTATATGTTGTCAGATGAAATTGGTTATCATCGAAAGTATGTTCATAATCCAAGAATGGACCATGTCATTGCATCGTTGCCATAATCCATGCTTGGCAGAGTCAATTTTAGGTTCAGAGATTGTTCCATCAATGAAGCCTAATTTATTTTTTTACACTTAAGGATTCAAAATAGCTCGTCTCCAAGTAGAATAATTATTACCAATTAAAAGGTTTGTGACCAAAGTGATGCATGAATTGTCAGAATGGTGTAAATAAAATGGTAAAGAGACTGTGACAATCTCATTTGCTGCATCATTGTTCCCACTACCTACCATTTGAAGGAGCTAATTCTTTGTTCGATCAATGGAAGAGCTGGCACAAAACTTATTTGTGCACAAAAAAATAGTAGTAAGGAACTAACAAAATAGCAACCAAATCATGAACCAAAGATAACAATAATTACCCCAAAACTGCTCAAACTTGTGCACAGAATAGCAGTCATCAACTGTGCTAAAACCTTGCACAAATTTACACTTTAAAAACAACAGTAAGTACTCAAGAGGACTGCACAAACTCGGGCATAAACCGGCTGTTACAGATTGCACTAAAAGCTTGCACAGACTCGTGCAAGGTGTGGCAAGCAAAAAAGAAACACAACAACAAAATAGTGGACCTTTTAGAGAGAGAAACAAAGAAAGAGCAGCAGAATACTAGACCTTTAGACGCTTCCTTTCTTCTTCTCCTACTTTGCTATCTCCTTCACATGATAAAGAGGCACACCTGCTAGTGAGTAAATAGTTGCACACCAAGGTCTTGTAAATGGTACAACTTTTAATGGCAAATATTCGCACATCAGCAGGGAGAACAATCACATGCAATGGCAAGAGTAGTCTATGCTCTCTCTACCTCTTGGATATTAAGCTTGGATACTCTATTTTACGTTGACCCCAACTACCTTCTGTAGAGGAATGAAACCACAACAAAGTAGGAGGAACAAGAAATCAAAATCGAGCCCAACTTTGATATGAAATTTCAAGCGCTTTGCAACTTCAGGTACAGACCTTGCAATGGCTATCAAGGATTATGTTGTGCTCAGATACCATGTTACGAATTGGTAAATCATATGTATGTTTCAATTGAGTATTACAATATGATATATACAACTTGGTTACAACCAACTCCAAGATTGTAGGGATCTTAATTTTGGAATGTACAACAAACTATGCAAATCACTATATAAAACTATAAGAAATACAACATGTGATATCAATCCCAATCTACAACTATATAAAAAATACAGCATGTGATATCAATCCTAATCCACAGTTACGATATCACAATCCCGATCGCCCAATAATGACATTTGGTCATCATTTTCTTTGCCATGGTTCTATACAGGACAGAACTCTACATGTAGAGGGGAGATGGGTCGTCTTTTAGGTTCTTTTATAGTCATCAAACATGGCACAATGAGAGACCGAGATGTAGGTGGAGCATATGTTTGTGCCCACAAAAAAACTAAGTTTTAAATTGTATTTTAAAATTTTTCAAAAATTCCAAAATACTAAAAAAATTTAAAAATAGAGTCGATACCCAACAAACTAATTTTAGCCAAAAATAACCTTCATGGCTTTATTAAGGCCGTGATGCCCCAAGGCTCCCCATTGCAGTTTTTCTTGGGTATCACTGCCCTAATAGAGTAGTGGTGCACCATACCCAAGGTACCCTTGGACGCTTTGGAAATACCCAAGGAATCCAAGAGAGGGGACCTTGGGCATTACGCCACAATGGTTCATCATGGCTCTAATAGGGCCGTGATGCACAAGGAACAGCCCGGCCTTATTAGGGTTGTGAAGGGCATTTTGGGCTTAAACCCTAAAAAATTGGTATTTTTGAATTATTTTTAAATATAAGGATATTTTTTTATAATTTTTTTATCCAATATTTTGGAGGTTGGAGAAAATTTGAGCACTAATGAACTATAAAATACTACAAGAGAGAAACCATGTGAATTCCATTAATGTGTGTGGGGCTTCTTGTAAATAATAAAAATTTTAAAATAAGAAATAAGAAATATTAAATGTTGAGCCTATAGTAAATAAAAAAAATTACATAGAATTGATGCCGGATACTAATATTTTGAGGAAACTAGAGTTGCTCCTTTGAAAATCTGGATCAAGTTATTCTAATCCGAATTGATGTTATGTTGAACATCGGTTTTGAATTTTGACTATTTCTTGATTGCATAGTTATATGGCATTAGCCACACTCTTACACATTAATTTGAATAAGGAAAATTGTTCCATGCGTCGGGGGACACATTTCTACATTTGCATTCCCCGAGGTATAAAGCATCTATCTTAAAGATGGACGCAACAGGGTGGTCCATCTAAAGGGTGTGGTTTGTATTATGCTGGGCCCCTTAAACAATCAAAGTAAGGCACACCTTCAAATAATGTGGAAAGATGTTGTTTTAGTACTGTAAATCTTTGTGACATCCTTACAATACGTTTTTTATCTCTAATTATAAAATATAAAGCTTCAAAATTAGTGTCGATCGAGTAGATCTATGAACGCTCGAAAATCTTGAAAATTGACAGTCCAGAAAAATGCATTACAAGATGCAGTATTTTCAAGAATTGAAATCAATTTTTTCTCATGTCCATACATCTTGAGGTCGACATGATCGATTTGAGAATTTTTGGGCATCGAAACAACCTCCTCTTTTGAATTTTAAATATGTGCCTTAATTTGATTTTCCCTCTCCTAAAAAAAACAGTTGAAACTAACTCTCCTTCTAAAAATTATTAATTTAAAAAATTTAAAATATATTTATTTTTATATATTTGTGATATCCATGATAAAAGATTATATGTCCTTAAAAAAATAGGTCCTTTAAGATTTATGTATTTTTTCAAAAACAGCTTTTTAAGGGGGGACTCATCTCTATCTAGACTCCGTGTCATTTTCTTTATTTTAAAAAAGATATCATAAACTCTCGGACCCTAAAATATTAGATCTTCCCGGATAGTGTAGTTGAACTTTAACACCCTTAAATATTCACAGTTTGAGACACGCACCCTGAATGCAAGTGTGGGCCCTCTTAGTTCCTTCCTAAAATATTGGATTTTCCGGGGATGCTGTTTACGCTACTTTATGGAAGGACAGGTGATGGCTGATGTCACACATTATTCATGGAGAGAGAGAGAGAGAGAGAGAGAGAGAGAGAGAGAGTCGTTT
>NW_006499883.1:2649580-2664384 GCF_000471905.2 Amborella trichopoda | reverse complement strand
ATTATAATTAGATATAAAAATACATTTTAAGATAATCATAAGAATTTTTAAACCAAAATTATATGTTATAATAAAATTTGGAAGTGCGCCTTAATTGAATTGTTTAAGGTTGCAACCTTATTGAAACAACACCCATACATAAAGGTTAATCGTTGAGCTGGTCAATTATATGGTTTTTAAATATTAAAATACCTTTTTTTTGTAATTTTTAAGGTGCACTTTAATTCTATAATATAAGGTATCAAACTTATATAAATTTTTTTAAAAAAATTAAATCAAAAGAGACTCGAGCAAAGTGTATAATTGTTCATCATTTGCGGACAATTTGATAGATTTCCTTTGTATTAATTTTGGGGGATATGATAAGGTTATAGCAAGTCAATCAATTCTTGGCGTCTACAATAAGCATTCATGTTCATGGACAATAATGTTACAACAATTGCTATACATAGATTAAGGGTGTGGTTTGCATAGGCTTGCAACCTTAAACTATTACAGTACACTGCACCTCCAAACTTTGTCTTAAGATGCAATTTGGTATTGAAAATTTTTAGTATGGCTTGAGAACCTATTTTTTATCTTTAATTATAAATTTTTAAACTCTAAAAATAGTTCAAATAACGCAGATCTATAAACACATGAAAATCTTGAAGATTGATGGTCTAAAAGGTGAGTTGGACGATGTATTAGGTTTTTGGACTTAAAAGCTTTATTTTTCTATCCATATCCATGCATCCAGACGTGAGATGATCAATTTGATGGTTTTTCATTATCAAAATTGTATTTTCCTATAGAATTTTGAGATACACCTTAATTCTAAAATTTAAAGTGTAAACCTTATCTGAACTTTCTCCATAGATAAATTTGTTATGCGTTTCCTCAAAGTGAGCCCAGGCAGGGGTGGCCAATATGGTAGGTCTCATAAGGTGACATCTACATTTCCATTCTTACCAGGTCTGAGTTATAATTAAAAGTTCAACAAAAGATTCTCTTAAAAAAGTCAATTTATCATTCAAAAAGCAAAAAAATGAGTTCTTGTAGTCGATTTATTTGATTGCTATACCTTAATCAACCTTGTTATAATACACATTGATTTATCCAAATAAAATTAAAAAAATATATATATAAATTTAAAAAAATTATATATATATTTATTTTATTTTTTATTATTATCAAAATACCTAATACTTTTTATTATTACACGTATGTCCATTTTATAAACTTCATGACTTTTTTTTTTTTTTTAAACGAAACGAACCTTTTTTTATTTTTCAAAAACCTAAATTTGACAGTGTAGATTTAACCCCTTTGAACCCTGCTTCTCAAAATAAAAAAACTGGGTAGTATCCGTTTAACCCTTTGATCCCTGCTTCTCTCGCACCACGAACTTCTGGGGCTCCTCTTTCTTCACTTCGCAAATTTCTCTCTCTAACCTACCTCACAAGAAATCCCATAGATTCACAAAAATTTAGAGCGAGAAAATTCCATAGATTCACAAAATTTAGAGAGAAAAAATTACATAGATTCACAAAAATTAGAGAGAGAAAATTCCATGGTTGATAAAGGAATTGAAATATAATATATTACAAAAATCTTGAGGAAAAACTCCGTCCAATGCTCTTTCAAGGAGAAGTGCATCAACACTCTGCACTATCTCATGCTGCAATAAAAATGTACAGTGGCTGCTACCTGCCCTCACACAATGGGGGGCCTCCAGCCAAAATCACATTAAAAAAAGAACAATTAATCTCTTTCTCTCTCTCTCATCTGAGGATGGAAGAGGTCAGAGAGCGAAAACCCATTCTCACAAGGAATGGTGATTCCTATGTCATGGTCAAATCCAAATTCTTCTCCTGCTCTTTGGAAGAGTGGCTAAAACTGAGGATCACTTAAGCAAGAAATTGGAACCACAAAACAAATACGCTTCTCTCCAACATAATCCGAGAAATGTCCTTTGGAACATCGCCATAAAAACCAAATTCTTCTTAATTTTCATCAGAATCAGACCTCTGTTTTCTCCCCAAGCTCGACAAGCACTGTTTCATGGTCTGTTTGAGGCTGGCAGTTTGGGGAAGCATGCTCCCTTTCCTCACAGCCATGGCTAAATATGATGGACCCAAAAAGAAAAACTAGAAAGAGGGGGAAGATAGGTGGTTCCAGAGTTAGAGAGAGAGAACTAGAAATACAGAAGAACAAAAGTAGGAAGTTCCAAAACAATGCAAACTGAAAATAGTAAAAAATGGTGAGTCTAGTCAGAGAGGGCGGAAACTACCAAAAAGTAGAAGATGGGAGTTCCAAAGAAACGCCAAGAGAGAGAAAATACAGACCAGAAGTCAATGAGCCAAAAAATGTGGAAGAGAGCTAAGAGATAAGCACCGAGGGGAGTAAACCCCTAACTTGCCGAAACGGGAATCTTAAATATCAGGATCTCACTTAAGATCGTGCACTGAATTGGCCAAATACAAAGTAGATAAATATAACTATAAATCAAGTGTGAAAAATAAAGAAAATATAAAAAACATACTACAACAACACACGATTTAGGTAGTTCACCCGTAGAGTTACATCTACGGCCTCGGCAACTAGAAGTCTACTATCACATTGAAAAATTACAGTTTTGGGTTACAAGAGATAATACCTATTTCTAAACATTGGTAAAAGACCATCACCGATCTTCTTTTTAAACCCGCTCTCTTGACCGAGCAATACCGTCGATCAATCTCTTTCCCACCGTAATACCGTTAGTAGAAAGATAACATCGAGAGCAACATAAATATTTTCTCTCTCTAAAAGTAGAAGTTATCCAACTCAATACTTATTGGAATACTGCTTCTCTCGGAGGCCATGAGTATTATGTCTTCTTTCACTCTCTGTTATAAAGATATCTCTTTCTTTCTTGAAAATCATTTTTTTATTTCCTATAATATCATAATCATTAGAAAAAAATATGGGTATAGTGATTTAGCTATCACCAAACCCAACAAGAAAAATCCAAGATAGAGAGATGGAGATGAAAAAATTAGGCAAGTTTCAGAGTAGAGAGAGGGAAGCAGCAAAGGCAAAGGGCATGAGGGTGAGAGACATATTTACTGTGAGAGAAGAAAGAGAGAAAAAATTGCAAAGAGCAAGAGTAGAGACCGAAATGTTACAGTAGTGAGAGACGAAGGGGTTATTTTTTCGGTTTTTAAAATACCGAAAATTGACAATTTGATCATTTTTTTAAAAATCGTTATAAAGTTCAGAAAACAGAAATATGAGTAATAATGGAAAGTTTTAGGTATTTTGATAATAACATAAAATAAAAAGTTATTTATATAATTTTTTCTAAAAACTTTTTATAATATTATATAGCATTTTCTATATTTATCAAATAATCAATATTTAATCATGTAGAAAGCATGTAAATATAATAAATTAATTTTTTTTGTTGACAGGATTATATAAGAATAGAACTTGGAGACGCAGTGCTATGCGCACCCAGGTGCTATAACCGGAATACTACATGTCCAATCCATTTACGGATTATGCACGACAAACTTGTACTATGTATATTAATATTTCATCCCTTTCACAATATTGCCCAATACAAGAAAGAAAAACTGTTGATGTCGATGAACCATATGTACTATATCTACAAAATGGTCCCAATCCAGCCTATAAGAAAGTCACACCCCAATTATTGAAGGCATCCGCCAACTAATGCTACTTAGTATAATCCAACTTTTCGTATGGGACATTATTTATTTATTTATATAATACCAGTGCCTTCCTTTAATTGGCCTGCCGTTTTTCAAACAGTGGTAGCAATAATGTAAGGCACGTGATTACGGATATCGAAATCTTGTGTGGGGGGCAAAGTGCACAGAATAGTCAAGATGGGCCTTTTTCACATTCAATAGCCACTTCAAATAGTTGAGATTATGCTCCAATGACGATAATTTTAAGTTACTATTATTGTCTTGTGTAGAGGTCGAGAGAGAGAACTTATTAGCATTGGGTATGCACATGGACCTCATTTAGTACGTCTTTGGCGGGACCCTCTCCCATCTAGCAACATTCAATGCATTAATAAAGTTCGTGTTGACCTCGTATGCGTGTGCTATCAAAGGTCAAAACAAGATGGGAATTTTTTTTAAAAAAAAAATAATAAAAAATAATAAAAAAACCCAGCATACACCTTCTTTTTAACTTACCCCAACCGAACTTTTTTTCTCATTTTTTTTTTCGAAATACATTTTCTTTGTAAATACTCTTCCAATCAATAAAAAAAAAAAAGTACCTAAACTACCTTCAATACTTTTACATTATCCACGTCTCTCTCATCTATCCCACCAAAATAGGGTTCCGGCACTATGTAAATGTCGTCCGGTAGTATCACTTCGACACTGTGTAAAGTCGGTTTGGCAGTAAGGCTTCAGCAATGTATAAAGTACGGTACGGCAGTAACGCTCCGGCACTGTGTAAGTGGGGTCCGGCAGTAAGGCTTCGGCACTGTGTAAGTGCGGTATGGCAGTAAAGCTCCGGCACTCCGTTTCAGTCTCGTAGTTGTCTTAGGCGGTCGGGTACTTAAGCGCTCCGACAACGTGATGGTGCGTTTCGACAATGTTCTACTGGGTTCCAAAATTCAACGTAAAAAATGTTGTTCTGTGTATGGAAAGGGCATTTCCATCTAAACAAATGAGCTCTATCCCTTGGGGCTGTATTTTCATAGAAAGTTTGTTTTGGGGAAAATGTGAGAGAAAAAGTTCGGGTGGGGGTAAATTGTATAGAAAGCGTGGTTTTGGGGGTTTTTTATAATTTTTCCAAACAAGTTTGAAGAATAGCAGAGGACCCTGTTTCTATGCGGCCAAGCCCGCATATGTAGAAATGCAGGCCTATTAATAAATATATTTTTGAGATGGATTTTTGGACTTAATTTTTAAAGATATGTAATCTCTTACACGGAGATCATGAATATGAAAAAATAAATAAATTTTAAAAACTAAAAACTATAATTCTAAGAAGAAAACATTTGGACCGTTATTTGCATTGTTTTTAAATGGAACACCTACTTGCAACCATCTTTAAGATGAATGCTTGTTTTTAGATGGCACACCCACTTGCAACACTTTAAAATGGATGCTTTACACCTTTTTTTTTACCGCATGTGTTCTTATGCGATCCATCCCGCATGAGACAATTTTCCATCAGTAAATATGAATAAGCAACACCTGTGCTTAGTTTGAATGCCCCTATATCATGAAACGCTTTAAAGATTAAACAATTGTAGAAAACCTTGATTATAAAATTTAGTTTGATAGACTGAATCACGTCCCTTAGTTTTGAGGGATTGCCTCAAGTAAGGGTCGAACGAATTCTGGTCAGGCCTGAAGGATATCATAGAAGAGAACCTAATTGTAGATAATGTGGTATTTTAGAGAACAATTTGACGATATATTTTGAAAGATTTTACCCTTCTCATTCCGGCATTTTGAAATTTCAGGGTAATCAGAAACTGTTTTCTAAATTTTATCTACTATCTTGTTTTGCTTTGCATTATTTTTTTGATTTGAGCCATTTGTATTCAAGTTTGGAATTCCAGTAAGAAATATCCCTCTACATAAATGTCAGATTGTATTTGATTGAAGTTGGAAGGCCACTTCAAAACTGGTTGCCAAAAGATTGTATTTGATTGAAGTTGGAAGGCCACTACAAAGCTGGTTGCCAAAAAATAAAAAAATGCAATCTTTACTTGGTGTGTAAATAAATAAACCTTGGAGTACTTACCAAATATATTATTTCAGTTTTCGAATTCTTTGGGCAAGTTTTTTAATGCTTTCTCCACAGCATAAAACTTATATACTTCTCCTTATCCAACCGTCCATTCTAGATGGACAGCTAACGTTGTCCCAATCACAATGTCATGTCTCTACATTATTTTATTTTTAATTTTTTTTATATGAAATTATTTTCATAACAAATTTTGGACATTCATTTCTCTATTAAACTCGCACAAGCGAAAAATATAAAAAAAATATTTTCAATAAAATAAAATGACCAAAATACCTTTGAAAGATTCAAAAGGTATTTTGATCATTATATTTTATCAAAAAATTTAATTTAAATATTTTTTTATAGGTGCGCCCCAATGAAAAGATGACACATACCAAATTTCATATTCATACAACTTTTATAAAAAAACTAAAAATAAAATTCTTTGAGACATCAAATCTAAAATTAAACGGTGAGCGGCTCTCTTGATCAAAATTGGACCGCTGGATGGTAGGAGAAGGATAGAACTTCTATGCTATAGGAGAAGTATAAAACCTTTCTCTTCCTTTATTTACCTTGAAAATATTTTGTTCCTTTTGGTTTCTTTGTTTCTTTTCAATACCTATTCGTTATGGTAATTTGGAAACTGTAGTAAAAAACTGAATTAAAAGAACCAACGTAATACGGATGAAATGCAAAATAATAACTGGGATGGATCCTAGAAGTAGTAGGACCCTTGTCTTCAATGTCTGTGGCCTCTGACGACTTGGACAATGGCTGGTTTTTGATGGAATTACATATGGTCTCCACCATCCATGGTAGGCAACAGACTTGAGAATGAGTTCCTGCATGATCTCGTGCTGTGTTCAAAACAACGACTTGGACTGAGGACACCGCCCATGCCTGAGCCAACTACTGCTCGAGTCCAAACTCAGGCCAGGTATTGTAGGCCCAAGTCCGAACTCGAGCAAAGTAAAGTAGCAGAAGAAGGAAAAAAAGAAAAAAAATACAAAAAAAATCTAAAATCATATGAAAAAAAGTTGGATGTTGAAGCATCAGTTTGTGATGGGGCTATTTAGGAAATTACCTAAAAAGATGGGAAAAGAAAAAATAAGTATTCATCATCAAAATACATTCCAATCTTTCCCATAGAAAACATAAAAAAAAAACATGTTAGACATTGATTTCTTTTTTTTGAAATTTTTATAATGCTTTTGAATGTTTTAAGACCCGAGTTAGACCCCTACTCGGTACAACTCCCGCTAGCCTACTGCCCGAGTCCGAATACGTCGATCGATTTTTCAAACACTGGTTTTGTATAAGTTGGATTGGCCTATGATCTTTTACCATGAAATAACAAAAGACCTCTACTCAAAACTAATCCCTTCAATAATTCATGAATGGCTTTACAAGGACAGGGAACTGTAAAAATTTTGTAGAAGATAATGAAACACATCAATACCCAACATGAACTTTTCAATCTACATCAAACCCACAAACAAAAATATCAAAATCATTGAGTAACAGTTTCTATCCCTCTCACAATCTTAAACCAGCAAGCAAACAACAAACTGTGATCAAATCGAATTGGCATAGGAGAAATCAATCAAACATGGAATACGCTTGGAGAAAGAAAATGGTCAAATTGAATTGGCATAGGAGAAATGAATCAGAACTGGAATACGATTGAAGAGAGCAAATGGAAGACAATAGGGGGATAATTGATCAAAGAGGGCGTTGAAGAGCTTGCACCAACTTCCTTTTGATCTCTCTTATATCGACCTCTGTACCACCACTCACCTTCCTCGTCGACTGCACAACATGGAACCACTGATCCCCTCTGCTCGAAGACGAGCACGACACCACGTCCAGTCCAATCGACTCTTCCATCGCACCCACCAGGCAAGACATGCACCGTCGGCCCCCCTCTCTGCTCAACCCACCCATTACCACCTCTACCCCTTCTCCCAACTCCCTCACCTCCAATTTCTCGACCATGCCGCAGCTAATGTCGGGCAACACTGAGTGTTTGCACTCACAGCCCCTTCTCAGATCGTCTCTCACTTCGATTAGCTCCCGGATCTTCTTCT
Source organism: Amborella trichopoda (assembly GCF_000471905.2). Next base: position 2,656,543 of record NW_006499883.1, on the reverse strand, counting down.
GCTTGTGTGCAATGTAGCTGGAAGCCTGAGTCACCTGATCAGATATTGACCGTTTGCCCTAATACACCATGGCATCAATCAATTAGCAGCCAAATGGTCAAACCCATGGAGTTGTTGCTATGAATCAAAAGAGGAGAACCAAGACTCATTTATTCTACTTACCTTAAGGTACTCATGGGGAAGGAGAGATCTGAGAGAAACACAGAGGGTGGCCATCTCATGACGCCGCTGCCGCTCCACTTCCCTGTGCGACATTTTCCGGCATCCACTGACCGGAGATGCTGGCGTGTTCGCCATTTCCGGTGCTGGAGCTGCTTCAACCTTGGAGAAAAACCATTAGATGGGGTTTTCTTGTTGTGCTGGAGATTGGGGGACGGCATGCGGAAGGGGACGAGGAGCTCTGTAACAACAGCTCATCTATAAGGAAAGATGAGATGAAATCCTTGACAGTCAGACCTACCAGTGGACCCTAATATAATCTTTATTCAATCCATTGGAGAGAGAGCTTTGCTGAGGCAACGCATGACGTCAATCCCCATAGCGAATAATTAAAGGACACGGTTTCTACTAGTCTAGCTATAAATGAGTCTCCTCTTAAAAATTTATTTTTAAAGTGGATTTTTGGACTTTTAACACTGAGATCATATATATTAAAAAAAATAAAAAAATAAAAAATAATATTTAAAATAATAATTATACTAAAAAAATATTTAGACAGTTAATTTCAATGTTTTTAAATAGACAACATATTTACATCCATCTTTAAAGTAAATGCTTTATATATTGGAGAATGCAAATGTAGAAATGTGTCTAGACATTTCTTCTTCATACGTGAGCCTTTGCAATTCAGTGTGTACAATCAGTGTTCCATTCTACGAACCAGACCCAAAAACTGGCTAAAGCCGGAGTTTGAGTAACCCGAAAACTGGCCGGCTCACCCTAACTAATTGGGCAGGTCCCAACTGGGGCAAAAAACGGGTTAAACAAAATATAAAAATAGATTTTAAAGAATTGATTTTGTTCTAGGGTGTTTTAGAAATGGGTGCAGTTGGCATACAGATGCATCCGTAGCTGTAGAGGTAAGGTACAACTTCGCGTTCATCTTGTGGGCTTGCATGGTCCAGAATCACTTCAATTGATTTTGGGGTAGGTAGTGGTGGTCATGTGGCATGCGCAGGGCTAAAACACTAGGGCTTGGGGCACAAACTATGGCATGAGGGTTAGACCTGGGCAAGGGCAGCCCGGCCCTGCCCTCGTTTTATTTACTTTTGGTTTTCATTTTTTTAATTCTAGCTAACCTGGCTCGGCATTGATAGGGCTAGGGCCGGCTTGGGCCCTGGCTTTTTGGTTTCTTTGGCCCAGCCAAGCTAGTCCAAGCTGGGCCTAGACGGCCTGTCCTATTGGCAATATGGTTGCGCTAGGGCTAGACCTGACTTTTTCTTGCCCAATAAACGGGTATTATGATATGCATTTTCATTTTATACAATATTATTATGTCAGGTTAACATGTCTCACAAAAATAAAAAAAAGGTCCCAATTCTTGAGAAATTGTGAGGCACATTCCCATCATTATGGGACATATTCCCTTCTTTAAGAGAAGAGAGAGAGAGAATACGCACTTTTGAGAGAAAGAGAGAGAGCAATTTGAGAGAGAGAGAGAGTTATCTTAATTTTAGAGAGAGAGAATACGACTCAATTTGAGAGAGAAAATAAATCATTGCCTAAACGTACCGTATTTTGAAAGACAATTTTTGGAAAGATACGTATTCATATGTATTGTTCCCAATGAAGAAAGCTTAGCTTTGAACTTAATTTGTAGATTGTAAGACGCATTGCCTTCTTTAAAGGAAGACAGAGAGAGCACAATTTGAGAGAGAGAGAGAGAGGGTACGACACAATTTGCGAGAGAGAGAATCACTCCTTAAATAAACATGCCATATTTTGAAAGACAATTTTCAGAAAGATGTAGATTCGTACGTTCCAACGAAGAAAGTTTTATCATTTGTAGGGATTCATTAGATCATGGAGAAAGTTTTATCATTTGTAGGGATTCATTAGATCAAGGAGAAATTTTAAAAAAAATTGATGGATGAGAATGAGTTCTTAACGACAACCCCCATTTAAGTCTAGAGATGAAAATAAATAAAATGGAAAAAGGGCTAGGGTCGTGGTGGTAGTACTCATAGTTCGTAAATCGCCTTTTAATTGGTGTTTTTTTAAAAAAATTGGCAATTTTACGGAAACAACTTTAAACGGCAACCTTTTGAAAAGGTTGTGAAAAAATCGCGTACTTTTCATACAAATGTTTAAAACACGATTTTTTTTAGAATTCGATTTAAATTAGGCCAAAAAATCGTATCGTTTTTTACCTATAATTTTTTTTCCCTGTTTTTTGTATTGTAGCCATTACTACTTTCATTCTTTTGAAAAACAAATATTATTTTAAAAAAAAATCCCAAAATAGAAATTTGTATCCCCACTGTGCTCTTCAAAGCCACAGTTGCACATTGAAAGTATGAAAATTTATCCCTTTTTTAAAAAATTTAAACAAAGTTGTTATTGTGGAAAATCATTGTGTAAATGAAATAATAGAATTTATAGCAAATCATTTCGTAAAGTAAATCATTCTGTAAAGAAAATCATATACATGTAGATTTCTGTTATTATTTGTGATAATTATTTTTATGAAAATAATGTTTATGGCACAAATTAGAGCTCAAAACATAGTCTTTTACTAATGAATGAGAAGCAGAGAGTGTGAGTGCAGGCTTTTGATTATGTGATAACAAAGATAAACAATATAGTGTAAACTGTAAACTTACATGTGCAAGCAATCTCCCAAACTTGCCGTTTCCCCCACAAAATGAAAAGCCCTATTCTTTTTCTCTCTCTAAAAATCAAGGCCTCTTCACAAATCAAAAAATCAATTAGGGCCTCTTCACAAATCAGTATAATTAGGATTTTCTATGGCTTTCTCTTAAACAACAACAACTCAAATCAGAGAGAAAAATCCTCTTCAAACTATCCCAAATCAGTATCCCCTCTTCCTTTCCTTTTTTTCTCTAAAAATCAGTTAGGTCCTCTTCCATTAGGGTTTATAAAGCTTATGAACTCTTCCTTCTTCCTTCTTCTCTCTCTATAAACCAAAGCTGATGAACTTTTCCTACTTCCTTCTTTTCCCTCTATAAACCCTAAAGGCTATGAGCCTCTTCCTTCATCCTTTTTTCTCTCTCTAAACCGTAAATAGAGAGATGTGAAACCCAAATATCTAGGAGCCTATTTTCAATTGAAGAAATTTATAAAACTTTAACCATAGTTATGTAGTGACCATAATCCCCATATTATAGTTAAATTATTGTAATGAGAAAGAAAAATCGTGAACTTTTATTTTGGTACCAGCTAAGTAGGTGTGATGTTTTAAGTATTTAATGAATTTATGTAGTATATTTGTCACCATACTATAGTTAAAAGTATTTAATAAATAAATTTATATAATATATTTTTTTTTGGTTTGTAATAAGTAGGTGCGATGTTTCTTAAAATATGTCATGGGTAGATTGATATGGTACATGTTTTTTGGTATATACTAGTTAATTATGTATTTAATATTAGATGATTAGATGAGAGTCACAGGGCATCTAAATTAATTGACTCAATTATATTAGTCTAGTAGAGTTTTTATGGATGAATTAGTTATTGATAGTTTTGACATAATTTTTATTTTTTAGAATAATAAAATTTCTAATATTATAAATTCATTCGATTTTTTTACTCCAATTTGTTTAGCCTAATCCGATATATTAGCGATATCTTTATATGAAGTATTTTAGCCTATCTGTATTTTTTACCCGATTTTTTCATCCGACTTTTTAAAATAAAAACGATTTATTTTCGATTTTATGATGAGCCGATTGATAGTCCCCGACTTGCGAATTATGGTAGTACCCCACACCCTAATTTCATTCTCACCACTAACATCACCCCAATAATATATTCCAAAAAGTCTAACTCCTAATCTATTTAAATTTCATTCTCACCACTAACACCACCCCAATAATATATTCCAAAAAGTCTAACTCCTAATCTATTTAAATTTCATTCTCACCACTAACACCACCCCCAATAATATATTCCAAAAAGTCTAACTCCTAATCTATTTAAAAAAATGGGTAAGGCGCTATCTTCCCCACGGAATAAGCCAAAAAAACGAAAAAAAGATAAATGTTTTGGAAAGACAGAGATTCGTATGTGGTATTGTTCCCAATGAAGAAAGCACATCTTTGAACCTAATTTGTAGGGATTCCGATGATCAAGTAGGATTTAAAAACACAATTGATGGATGCGAATGAGATATGAACAACCGCCCAATTTAAGAACAGAGATCATACCACAATATAAGTACTAAAAAATGAATATTTATGCTATTCTATATTTTTTATGTCAAATAATAAAAATTTTGTCTTTCAAATTCAAAGAGATTGAAATAGTTTATCTCTTTAAAAAATTACTTTATTTTTATAATTAATACTTTTAATTTTTTAAAAATAAGTTTGTTTTTTGTATTTTCATGCTTCTTAAAATTTTAGTCAATTATAATTTTTATCAAAATATTTCTAATAGTTGAAATTAAATACATACTCTTAATTCGTAGAAAAGTAGAAACCAACTTTAGATCTCTTTTAGTTTAAAATTTTGAATTTTTAATGTTTTAAACTTTCATTTGCTTATTTTTCCTTTTTAAGTTATAAAAATTGAGTTCATCTTTTAGCAAATTTTCCATGTTTCATATATAGTTTGTGATCCGTTCTCACAACTGTAATACTTTGAAATAATTTTTTTAAGAAGTAAAATAATGATATTTTTATAACCTGCGACCCTCAGATAAGTACGTCAAATTTTTATCATTGCCTTTATATTATTTTTAAATTTTTTATTTATTTTTTGTGTCTCTCCTTCTATTTATGGGGTATATATTTCTTATTTTCAAATTTTTATTTTCTTAACTCTCCTTGAACTTATATTTAAAATTTATCAATTATCACTTTTATTATGTGATTTTTTTCCCTCTCTTCTTGAATTTATACGGTTTCTTAGATTTTTAAAAATGATAAACGTAAAGAGTTTAAAAGTTAAAATTTTATCTCTTTCAATATTCTCTCCTGAAACCCAATGACAATTTCTAAAATCCTTCTACGTATGACTGTCTTATCTCTCTCATTTAAATTTCTCTCAGAAAGGTGCAGTTGGTATAGGGATGCATCCGTAGCTGTAGCGGTAAGGTGCACCTTCAAATTTTATCATAGTATATAATTTTGATGTAAAATGTTTTTAGGATTATCTCAAAATCTATTTTTATATATAATTATATAAAATTTTAAATTTAAAAATTGGTTAAAATCAAATAGATCTATAAACATATGAAGATTTTGAAAATGGACGGTGTAGATAATATGTTGTAAAATGCATTATTTTTTAGACTTAAAATCCTTTTATTTTTCATGGTCATACATCTCGATATCAAGATGATCAATCAAAGGATTTTTCAACATTAAAACTACTTTTTCGGATAAATTTTTGATGTTGCATCCTTGTATAAACCTTTCCCCCCTCCAATAATCTTTACAAGGTGTCACCCTTACAGGCTGAACATGTTACTAGGTGTCACCCTTACCGGAAGAGATGTATGCTATGCTTTCCATGCTAATATGTTATGTTCTCTTATTTTCTTTTACATTGTTTTGCACCTATATTTTTATGTTGTCTTCAATCTTTTATGCTATCTCTTCACCTAACGGATCCACAATGCTTCAAATAATCGATCTAGAAGGTACAACTTTTGCCCTTTTCTTGGCCTCAGATAATTCTTTATTCCACTTCATGCCATTCATGCAAACTTGATGGAAGGGTTCAAAGGTTTTTTTTTTCCGTTCTCTAGTATTACTTTTACTTGGAAGTTAGTTTAACAATCAATGTAAGAACTACAAAATTTTTAATTGTTCGATATTAGGTATTATAGATATAAATAATGATCCTATGAGACCCTTCCACACTCATGTGTGCAGGATTCTAAAGAATCACCATTAAATTTGACATAGATCTCTAGAAAAGTTATCACATGGGTGTAAGGCCTGACTTTTTTAGATATCTGTACCAAATTTAATGGTGATCCTCTAAAGTCCTACGCACAAGGGTGTAGGAGGGTCTCATAGGATCATTACTCTATAGATATTGATAAAATGTTTGATTTTAATTGTTGGTTGTCCTTTTATGCAGGCAAAATGAAGTTATGCTCGGTGCTTGCATGAATAAGAAAATGCACGCTAATAAAATTTATTACATCTGGACCCATGTAAAAGTTTCATTTTTTGTGAAACTCATTGTTTAATTGCAACAATTTATTTTTTTGATCTATGAATAATATAAGTATAAGTAATAAACAACAATATTATAATTATAAATATTTAGTTATAAATATTAACATATATAATTGTAGTTTTATTATAATTTTTAATAATGATTATAATTAATGTAAACTATATAATAATATAATTCCTGCATTACTGTCGTTATACAACAGTGATAATTTTGTATATTTCAGTATCATAAATTACATATTAGTATAATATATATGAGTGCAGTTGGCATACGGACGCCTCCGTAGGTGTAGAAGTAAGGTGCCCTTCAAATTTTATCATGATATATAATTTTGATGTAAAATGTTATTAGGATTATCTTAAAATCTATTTTTATGTCTAATTATAAAATTTAAAATTTAAAAAATGGTTAAAATCAAGTAGATCTATAAACATATGAAAATCTAGAAAATGGATGGTGTAGATAATATGTTGTAAAATACACTATTTCTGAGACTTAAATTTTTTTAATTTTTCATAGTCATACATCTCGATGTCTAGATGATCAATCAAAGGAATTTTCAACATTAAAACATTAAAAGTACCTTTT